>WYDI02032740.1:0-95142 GCA_009867235.2 Psittacus erithacus | reverse complement strand
CCATCCCTGGCAGTGTTCAAGGCCAGGTTGGACACAGGGGCTTGGAGCAACCTGGTCTGGTGGAAGGTGTCCCTGCCGTTGGAACTGGATGAGCTTTAAGCTCCCTTCCAACCCAAGCCATTCTATGATTCTATGACTGGTTTTGTTGAAAGGTCACAGGCTGGCAGAATGTGTTTGAATATCATGTAAAGGAAAACACTGAGTTTAGCAGAGTTCAAGCCTAACGGCCTGTATGCTGGCAGGGAGAGGAGGATCCTATGCCTCAAAGCTGGAGCAGGGGAAGCATTTTTGACCATGTGGATTCAGTTGTGTGTAAATCAAGGTCTGATCCCCTTTCCCCTCTCATACAAGCAGAGGGCTTACGGCTGCCATGCCCGTGCCACAGCCGGGTCTGTCACAGAGTGACACTAACAGTCAAACACAAGCAGATGCTGAGCAGGGTATTGGGGCTTTGCAGCTGTAGGGCAGACACTGGCAGATGACTGGCAGCTTGCTGGGTGAACAGCAAAAGAAAGGAGGGAGCTGGAAACACGTTTGCTTTCCCGGATGGGTAAACACTGATGCCCTTCGATTCCATTTTGACTTATTTGAGCCTGGAACTGCAAAAAGATAGCCCAGTAAGTAACACAACTTGTAGGAATTCCAGATGCTAAAGTTACCCCTCTGTCCTCACTAGTAATTTCACCCATGTTGTTCCTGATTTACCCTGTTACAAAGGAAAGTCAAGTCTTGGGGTCTTTTCACAGGATCATGAATCAAATGCATCAACAATAAAGCTCAATCATCTGAGCTGTGCTGTGATCTTTGCCTCACCCTGCACTTTCCTACAGAAACTAAAATAACCCGCTCTGTCCCTTTTCACAGGACACGAAATACACAATTTCATATGCATTGCAAAGTCACACCAAGGCACACTGCGAAGAGCGGCGGAGTGCGCGCCATGTCTTACAGCCTAACAAAGGGTCCTTTATTTAATAAGGAACTATTACAGCACAGGACAAAGATTTGCTTTGTTCAGTGACTAGAAATTGTTTGCAGATTTCTCTAGCCACCGGGAGTTGACAGTTCACTTAGGAAATCCATTCTTAAAGCGAGAGTGCCTACATGCCTGCTCAGCTCTCCCAGTGCTGCAAGCCCAGAGCTGCACGGGGCCCAGGCCAGCTCTTCACCAGTGGGCTGAAATAGTGAAACATTTCTGGATCTATTCCCCAGTGGAGGAAGCAGATCCACGGTTTCAGCTGTTGCCCCTTGTCACCTTCAGGAAAGCTTTAGGCTTCTTAGCCAAGCTGCTGAAAGCAAGGGAGAAAGAGGATGCATCTTGGAGCAAATCTCTATACAGGCTGGTCACCTCGGCGTGAGGCAAGCAGACTGCATGGGTGACACAGAGGGCTCAGCTGTGTGGGACTAACAATTAGGTCTCTGCAGCCAAAAAGCCCCCATACACTGGTATAGATGATGGAAAGCTGAACAATGACTGGGGTGATGCACTGCAGTGTGCCAGCAGCACGGAACAGGCTTTCTGCCCAAGCAGAGCTAGGCACTGTTGGGAAAGAGCTGTGATTTTTCCCCCTTCCCTTCCTCTCCTTCTATTAATAGGCTTTGGTACCAACCCATTCATGGGGTACAGGCACGTGGGTTCCTGGAGATCCCACCCTAGGTGCTTCCACTTCCAGTCAGGGAGGTGACTATTAGGGACAGCTTGTTTTGATCGTACAGGGCAGGTCAGACTGTGCCACTTGGCTCCAATACACAAATCTCACAGCCAGAGCGTTAATGAATGAGGAGCAAAGATGTTATTTTTCCGGAGAGGGACCGTGGCCGGAGGAAGGGAACAAGAAAACAAGAACCAGCATTCACCCAGGGCTGTACCTCGATACCTGTGACCGGCAGCCACCCCTCCCTGGAGGTAAGGCAATTACCAGGCTCATTTCTCATCATGCACCTTTAACCACTTTGTTCATCCCAGTGAGCTGCTCGTAGCAGGGTGAAGGAGCAGGAGCGTGCTTGGCCCTTTAACACCAAGTGAAGGCACTTAATGAACATACCTCTCCTTACCTCCCAGCTGGCTTTCCCAGAAATATCCAAGCACAAAGCAAGGAGATGCCTTGATACCAAATCCTCTGGCAGGGTTAAAGGCACCAGAACCTCCATTCTGCCTAGCAACCAGATAAAGGGGGTCTCTGAAAAGTCCCAGCACAAAACTGTCCATCAGTGTGCTGCTGAGGCTGAGGAACAGCAGTCCTGAGTTCAGGATTGGTCCTAAATTCCCACATCAGCTTCTGAGGACTTGCACTCTTTAGGTCTTTCCAAAGTACATCATGTGCACGTGCAAACACACACATACACACACACACAGGGTTGTTTGGTTTTAAGCAAATTAGCTCACTTTTCTGGGAGGGAAACGAAAGGCCCCTACAGCAGCAGCCCCCACGCTGTCAGTCACCGACCTACAGCAGGGAGTTGGAATTTGGCACTTAGCCCAATGGTTTAGCTTCAGGTTAGCACTGAGCAGAACCAGTTGCAGTAGATGTGAAAAGCCTCATCCCTCCTCTGCACCCTGCTTTGCACCGTCGGGCTCTGCTGTATCTTCTGCATGTGCCACCCCTGGCAAATGCAGACAGTGCCAGTAAACGGACTTGCTGCATACCAGGACACAGCGGCGAGAAACTTGCCAAATGCATTGCCCCATGACATCACTTGAGCTTTTGTTTGTGTCTCAATGGTGAGAAAGGAAAACAAAAAAGTCTGGGGGGAGGAATTTGACTTGGAGCAGCTCCTTCTAACCATTTATTTACCTTGTGTGCATGCTTTATGCTCTTACTCATGGGTTACAGTCATGGGGTGCACATAAGGTCTTGAGGGTCCCCAGCAGTAAACCCTTGACAGAGGAGCTGGCTCAAGGCACGCTCAAGGCATTTTTGCTTCATTAGTTTTCTCATCAGATGATAACACCATACAGTAACTTCACTGCTGCTTCTGGCAATTGCTGCACTTCCTTTCCCCACGCATCCCTGACGTACACGTAGCATGGGAAATGCTCCTCTGTTTCAACACCCAGTTCAGCGCTAGGCCAGGCAGCTGGGAAGAGGACATGGGTAGAGCTGGGCATCAGGAGCCACAGTACAGGGTGTAGACAGCCAGTGTCCTGCTGGAAGACGCCCAAGTGTTTGTGGCACTTGGAAGTGCACTGGACTCGGAGCTCCACCATCAGTGGTGAACACCCTTTGCTCCAGGCCTGCCTGGGGGTGTGAGCACTCAGCAGCACCCTGATGCTCCGCAGGGATGCAAAGATGGGCCCACTGTATTGCAGTCCGGAGAGGTAGAAAGGAAAGAGAGGCTGGGAGTGGGGAAGTAACTGGTCACGTAGTGAATTGCAGCCGTGTCAAGAAGGCAGTAACTCTAGCCTGCAAACAGAAAAGCAGAGCTACCTGCTCTGATTCAAAACAAACATAGTCTTGGCACTGGGGTGACATCCCACAGTGACTTTTATAGGCATTCTTCTTAGGCCATTTCCTCTCCTGCATTGCACTCCTTGCCTCCTATCCCACAGTGAAATAAGCTCCATCTGAGCCAATTTACCCCACTGGGCTGTGATTACTCAGCATTTGCTGGCAATGCCCTCACTACAGCTTGGCCCTGCGGTCCCAGCTCAAATCATTTGGTTTGGACACCACATAAAGGATGGGCACCACCTAACTTTACAGACCTACACTTGGCATATTCATTGCAGCTCCTTTTACAAGTAAAGAAGAGAAATGGGCAAGATTTGCCTGACCTGGTTTAGACACTGACCTGGGGAGGGGATGACTCATAGCTGTGCCTATATTTCCCCATATTTTCCTCCATAAAGGGAGCCTAGCGTGACTAGCTCAGATGGAGACATCTATGTTTAGTCAGATGAATCCCACCCAACGCGACTGCAGCTGCTGGAGGAACATGAGCTTTCCCATAATCGCTTCCCTTCCCCATAGTTTTGGGGCAGAGAGAATTAATTGAGCTGATGAGTCCTTGAAGGATTCCTTGAAAATTGCACAAAATCTGCTCGGAAGGATGTGTGTCTACTTGCATCAGGCCTAAACGTGGCTCAGCGGGCTGCGGAGGTCCCAGGCAATAGGGCATTCAGAGGGCAACGCAATGCTGGAGTTATCATGCTCTCTGATAGCAGGCAGCCTGAAAATGGGAAAAAGCAAAGACAGTAACAGAAGGAGCATCCAAGACATCTCCTGGGTTTGGACAGCTACTAAGTTGGCCACATCCCAAGAGAAACAACTTCCGCTCTGTCCCCTGGCTCCTACCCTTACCTCCGCCTTCCTCCTTTCCCTCTGCTTTCTTCAGTCATTTCCCTCCTGAATAGAAACTTCTGGGAGGCTTATTTCCTTGCACCTGTTTCAGCTGTGATGTAACTGCGGTAATAACTCAACTACTGTTGGATAGAAGGCTGCAGTTATGTCTTGGTTCCTTTTTTACATTTTATTGAGTTATGGTTATATTTAGAGATGGGCCCAGGTCAAAGCTGCGCAAGAGGAGCACTCCCACAGTTTGGGAAGGTCTGCGCAGGGAGTCAGATCCCTTCATCTCAGCTGGCCTTCCTCTTGCTAAAGCGCAGATCCAAAACCCAAGGTGCAAGGCTGGAGAAGTTCACGTGTAAGCTGAAGCGCAGATTCTGGAGGTGAGGCCGGTCTGCGGTTGTGGTGGGATGAAGCAAAGTGCAAAGGCTGAAATTCTGCCACAGCATCTTTCTTCACGCTTGATGGGAAAGTCATTAAGGAAGGCTGGGAAAGCCAGGTGCTGCTTTGCCTTCCAGAAATAGTAATTGAGAGAACACAGATCAAAGATAACAGCAGTAGTATAGGGCTCTGTCCTATGGATATTGCTAGGTGGCCTTAATCCCTCTGTGTATTTTAAGATCTCCTGTCCTTCACTTGCAGAGAAAACCACATTTTTGGACCTGTTGTTTGATATGACCAGATGCTTTCTTCAAAGTCATGTTTTGACCTCCCAGGGTTGAAGATGAG
Organism: Psittacus erithacus; assembly: GCA_009867235.2. Taxonomy (NCBI): domain Eukaryota; kingdom Metazoa; phylum Chordata; class Aves; order Psittaciformes; family Psittacidae; genus Psittacus; species Psittacus erithacus. Next base: position 90,127 of record WYDI02032740.1, on the reverse strand, counting down.
CCTGTTACGACCAACTGACAGAGCTGCTGTGCTGCACAGGCCAGTCAAGAAGAGCCAGTGTTGAGCCTGAAGGCTTCAGCTAGACTAAGGCAGCACAGTCCTCTGAAAGGGAAGCTGTTCCTTGCCACGGGTAAAGACCAGAAGACACCAAAGCAGGAAATTGGCTAATGCAATGTGCCCAAGTAATTCTGGCAGGTGATTCAAGTCCTCAGGGAGATGGCAATAACAGGCAAGTCCAAAGGGCAGAGGCCTTCCAAAGCATTTATCCCATCTATTTCCCATGCTTCAGAAGAAGGTGAAGAAAATACAGTGATACCCTACAACACACTGCTTGTTTTGTTTTGGACAAGAAAAGTCTTTGGCCTGTTGTGGCCCAAAATCTTAAAGCTGAAGGCTGGGCACTGTCACTGTCTCAGTGCAGAGCTGCAGCAAGGAGCAGAATGAGGGAAATGCAGATTCCTTTGTTTCCACCACCATGCCAGAAAGGGACAGGAATAAGAATTCAGAGATTACAATCCCCAGTCAAGCTTTACATGCTCATGATGGACAGTTTCTCTCCTACGGTGGATTCAGGCATGTCTATTAAGGTAACTCCCTGAGGTGATTTTACCATCTCCTGCCTGGTCAGCATAACCCACCGATAGGAAGTAAGGTCTCATGATACAGCTGAATTAGGGTAACTTCAGTGTTTCCTCACTGCTATGAGGATCCAGTGTTACAAAGACTTACCCAACCTTGCCTTCAAAAAGCTGACTGGGTGGCACTTTAACCCTTTCATGACAAAAAGGCTTTTATTTTCCCAGACGCCGTGTCAGTGGTCCTCCCCAATGTTTCTGTGTTCTTGCTAAGATGTGGACACACAATGAGACCACCACCTCATGCTGCAGCCCAGGGCTGTCCGTGCCATCCCCAAGTCTCATTATTTGCTTCTAGGTTCCTGGAGTCAGCTGAGCCTTCTTAGCCCCATTGAACCAGCAGCTATTGTGGAAGTAGTTACGATAATGACCCCATAATCCTGTTTTTCCAAGGCAGAATCTCCTGTCCGGTAGGTATTGCGTGAACGTTTTGTTCCCAGATGTATTACTTTTCATTTAGCTAAATTAAAACACATTTTCTTGGGTTGTGACCATTCAGCCAGCAATTCCGATCCCTCTGTAACAGTAAACTATCCTTGCCATTATTTACTGTGCTGCAGGTGGACAGACTGAAACACTAGCTCTGCACAGGCTGCCCTGTTCAGCTCAATGGACTGTTGATGCTGTACAATAATGATAACTATTCCGGTGTCCAGGGAAAAGATTATTTCATGGCTGACTCTTTCAGCTGAAATATTCAGCTCTTCTGAGATTTGGGAGCACATTTGGGATCGCTGAAGGAGTAGCATCTTTTTCTCCACAGTCTGTCTCATCGCTGCATGATAACAGCCTCCTGCTGCCTCCCCCTCTCCATTTCCTCTGTATGTGGAAAATCACAGATAAGAAAGAGAGAGAGAAGGAAAACAGATTTACTTCTTTAGTTTATGCTTCGCGTCGTGCAATGACAGAGCTGCTGAACTGACATCAACCCCTTCCCTGTCTGCCTCGCCACAGCTGCATCCTACCCCGAGCCATGTCCTGTGGCCAAATGGGGAAACTGGGGCACAGGAAAGATACAAAATCAAACTGTCACCTTCCATAATGCACACAAACTGCTGAGGTGAAGTTTTCTTTGCAGCATAACAGCTCCTGGTACAATATAGCCAGGGAGAGGCCTGGAAAAGCTCTCCAGGACAATTTTAATGCCCTAAAGCAACTATGGACAAATGATGCACACTTACTGGATAAATACTCTCTTCTTGGCTCGCTCTTTATATCCACAGCATATTTAATATGACAAATACTCTTTCCATGCAGCTCCAGTGAGGTCAGTGAACTTTTCCTAGGAATGAGTTTGACTTCATTTAGGGCAGAGCTACCCGACAAAACCATTCCTGCTAACAACTCTGGCTCAAGTGTGCCGGAATACCAGTTCTTCCACCCTCCCAGTGCTGTATGGCTTGAATGCATAGCAGCCTGCTGAGGAGATGACATGGCTTTTGAGATCTTCTCCTGGGTTATGGCACTAGTCAGGACAGTAAAACAAACCTAAGTGACCTGTGAAAGGTCAGATCCTGTTCCTGCTCCCGGGGTAGGATGAGCCACTGGGTCAGAGTACTTGCCCTCGGTGACAGCACGTTAAGCAACTTTCCAGGAAAATCTCCTTCCTATGACCACATCTAAACCATAGCTTTAGTAAGAACCATGCAGCCTTATAGAACGGGCTTTAAAAACAGACCACACTGCATTCGCTTGGCTACAGAGATGCATCATATAATAGTGGTGTGTGTGGCTTACCACCTCGTCTCTTATCCCTCCGTTTATTGAATCAGAGGGTGGTGTCGTCATAGCACATGCTGCAAAGGCCACCAGGCCACACACGCGTACCTTTCTTCTGCACACTGCCTAAATCCCATTGATCAATGACTTCCTGCATGGTTACTGGAATGCTGTGGGAAGAGGAACATAAAATTCCCTGCTCTCATTTAGCCCTCCTGTCAAAGCTAGAGAAGTCCTGGCCCAGCTTCAGCTACAAAAACATATGAAATATATCAGCTGAGGCTGAACGGAATAGAAACCGATGGCCAGTCCGGATATTGCTGCTATTGCACTGAGAAGGTTTCCTTCCGAAGCCAGTGCAGATGATTCATTCAAGAGCCCAGGTGCTCAGGCAATCGCCAGGTACTATGGTAAAGGGGGACAAAGACAGGCTAAAGGTAAATCACTATGAATCTACTGCCTATAGACATAACTTCTCAATGGTTAAAACACCACAAGAATGGTAAAAACTACAATTTGTTTTCCAGCATTTATACTTTTGTCTTCTTTTCATGGCTTCATCTTGAGCACTTGCAGTAAAGTAACCAGAGAACTGCAGTAGAAGCCCTATGAACTGCAGAAGAGTGGAAGCCCTATGTTGCAAAGGACTTCCAGATTTTTATATCTGGCTTCATTTCAAACAAGAATGAAAAACAAAGAAGTTCACATGCTTCTAATGGGGGCCTGATTAAAACCAAAAAACCCAATGGAACGACTAATAGTTATTGATTGCTTCAGCTCTATGGGACTTTAAAGTAACCCAAGTGCAAGAAACGAGATGGTTAATTGCTTTTAGAAAAGCAGGTTCTTTATCACACACAAACCTGAATGCACAAAATGGAGACACGAGAAAACATGACTTGCAAATAAATGAAGCCCTCACTAGAAATATGCAATTTTGAGAAATGGCTGGTGAAACTTTCACTGAATCAGACTCCACAAGAAACATATATTTTTCTTGTTTCCCTTTCCAGACAGTTTTAAAGTCGGATTTTCCACTTCACATCAAGCATCATTTGCATGGAAACAACTGCAGGGAACTGTTAACTAGTAAAAGAAGAAATAACAATTTCTGTTGTGAATGTGAAGTACAAATAATGACAGAAATGCCTATGTAGATCTAAAAATCAGTAAAATACTTTGTAATGCTAGCTTTAAGCAAAACTTGTGTGTGTTTTTCTTTCCCTCAGAAGCTCACACAATTAACTTATAGTCTTACTTGGCTAGAAATATTTGTAAAAAGGCAAAATCTTATTCTACAGCTGGCTTACTTATTCATGTGTATTGCAGCAGCATGTGCATCACCATGCTAGGAAGAATCCTAGTCTGAAACTAAGTTAAAACATCAGAAGAAAAGCTTGAAAAAGTTAAATCAATCAGTGGTGTTTACTTGTTGGTATCATCAAAGCATTGAAACTTAGTCAAAGGTATCCTCTTCACATAGAAGTGTGCAGGAATGCCAGAGTGGGGATGAAGAAGAAAAATACTCAAGCAACAGAGATTTTTAACACTAAAGATGGCAGAAAATAGTGGGTCTGTGTTGGCTGGCATGAAGCTGATGGTGATTGTGTTGCTGAACACGTTGCAGCACAAGGACTTGGTGGGGTACCTTGTATCTCAGACCAAGGGGCTTGGATCTTCCTGGTTGTATTTCCTGGATGATTTTACATTAGCAACAAAAGGCAAGTAGAGAGAAATCTCAAATTTGGCACAGCAAAATGAATTAAGCTGATCTGAGAACTAACTCAAAGAATGAACAATTTTTTTCAAATGCTCACATATTATTAATGTTGGGGCAAGTGGGAAAGGGAAACGAGATTAAAAAATGGCATTAGCCTGGCTGAAAAACCTCCAACAGCAGGATGTTATAATCTCATCAGGAATAGAAGAAACAGTAAGGCAAATGTGTTCCCTGAGCCATTGTCTTCCAAGGCCTCACTGACAGCAGAGAATCTTGAGTTGGGCGACTGCTCTCATAGAGAAACCCCAAGAGAAAATACAGGGAGCTCTCAGGATCACTTGGCTATGGAAATGGAAAGGCTGATTTATTCTTTAAGCAGTTAGATTTCACACAGAAAAGAGGAAAAAGTATGTTGGTTGTTATAGGTGATTTGTATTTGAGAGAAACATTTATGAGGTCCCATTAATACAGTAGTGACTAGTGGTGAGCAGTCTAGTTTCTAAATCTAGCAGATAATACTTACACAGCAACTGTACACAGAAGGAGATGACCTTACTATGGACCTCAGAAGGCAGATAACAGCTGATTGATTCTTGAGCTGAAAGTAGCTGCTTTCACTGGTGCTATTCATTGTGGTGTGAATACATTCTATATGGGCAAAGAGAGGAGAATTGCAAGCAGTAATTAATAAACCCAACTGTTGTATTAAAGAAGTTTCCCAAAGTTTCTGAAACTACCAGCCAAATTAGTTAGGATGCAAAATCTGAGTGCAAGAAATTTGAATGCAAATTGTGTAGGCATAAAAAAACCAAAAGAGAAATAGTTAGTCAAGCCCCCTCCCTCCACAATCAAGCTCTGAGCTTAAGCTAAAACCTCATCAAAATTCACCATCAACTGGAAATTACTAACTAAACAGGCAACAAAGGAGGAAAAAGCAAAGAATATTGATGGCATTTTGAAATGCAGAAATGTAGAAGGAAGGCCTCGATGAAAACAGTCCGTCAGTGGGGAACATATTTAGACTTCCCACATTTAAGAAGAACAAGGAGTTTAAAAAATAGATTAAAAGCAAAAAATAATGCCAGTGATGACAGACAGAAATTGCAAAACTGGTAGTAATGTTGATGCAGAAAAGGCTGAAATAGTTACCTATTAATTCTTCAAGTAGGAGAGCAGTGGCAAGGAATTTATTTCAGATGAGGAGGCAAGTTATATTCCAGTGCATTAGGAAACAGACAGTCTTAAATTCAGCAGCGTCGTCTTCTGCCTGAGAGCTGTGCCAAGGCATCCTGCAAAAAGCAATACCCATCTGTAATGCATGGTTGGGCTGTTGGTAAGCAGAAAACCCCAGGGCGATATCCCTCTGGACCTTGGCTGGGAGCGGGATGTGGGATGGAGGAGAAGGGGGGTGGAGGGGAAACGGGGCACTGCAGCCTTGCTCTCTGGCCCTGGACCACTGGCTGTGGCTGTAAGCCATGACTGCCAAAGGAGTGTTAAAAATCTGCCAAAAAGCCACACAATAAATGGCAAAACTGCATCTGAGTGAGAAACTTTCACAGAGGAGTTTATTCCCGTCATCACAAAGGAGATTCAGAGGCACCTTGATTTCTGTGTGAAGGATGGAAACAGTCCCTACTAAATCTTTCTGCAGCTAGCAGAGAAAGCCATCACAAGAGTGCAAGGAGGAGAACTCAAACCAGACCAAATGAGAGACCTGGCACAAAGTGTTAAGAGTGAGGGTGAATAAATTACTTAGGTCGTGGATGGCTCTGTTTGCTGATGTTTTCATTGGCTTTGGTGAGGAGAGATTTCTCACCACCAACTGCGGTCAGCTGAGTCACTCAGCCAGTCTCTTTAACCTCTCCCTGGTCCATGGAGAAAGATAAAAACTCCTGCAGGGGATGATTCAGTGCACCTAAATTAAGCAACTGCTTTGAATTGCCTTCTGAAAGCACCTATCTCTCTTCCACTCTTCCCCTGCCACCATTCAGAGGAATCCAGAGGAATTCCAGGGAGACAAGGTGTGTGCCAGGTTGGGTAGCACAAAAGTCCTGCCTATCCTCTATGGACAAATCAGTGCAATAGGTTCTCTTTTAGGGTTAGGAGTCAGGCAGTGGTAGCAATGATGTGTATGTACAGATCCAGCAGTGACTTATAAAATTCAGACCCTGAATAGAGCACTTGCCCCACACAGGTGACAAAAAAGCGCAGAGTTGAATACATTTATAAAGTACTTGTTCAGTATTACAGACAGGCAACTAAACCGACCAGCTCCCACAGTCTGCTTCCAGCTCACGAATGGCTCGTATCATAGATAAAGTGAAAAGTCATAAAGCTATCAGTATGCACAGTAAAGAGGCAAACCCCAGCCTTGTAATCACTGTAGCAGAAAGAATTTTTGCCCCAAAAATCTTGAGTTGAACACAGCAAGGTCTAGTTGCATGTACTTGCACCCAGGTCAAAAATCTGGACTGTGGATTTGTCTGTGTGTTCTTTTGCTTTCAGAAGTGATGCAAAAAATACATGTTATTTTTTTCTCTTATTAGCTCTCCACCAGGAATGGTCATTTTTCTCCATCTCTGCAAACACCTCTATTTCTTCCTTCACAGGTAGTTTGCCAGATGCCTTTTAATTTATTCCTCCTGTTAAAGTGCCATTTACCAGGTGACTTCTTCAAAACTTCTTGCTAGGGATTTGCAATCCATCACTGAGGCTGGTGAAGAAGTCACAAGAGGGCAGCTTCCCAGCTACTGGCTGCCCAGGTAAAACCCAAAAACCTTAGTGGGCCACATACAGTATGAGCCACACTGAGGAGCTTAGAGAGGCGTGGGTTGTGGGTGTCTGTGGCTCACACAGTGTGGCAGTGAGCCCAGACACTCTAAGTTGTAGGTTGTTTTCTGTAATGAACACCTGCACATCGCAGGCAGGAGGCACCCATTTTATGTCTAGTGCTTGAAGAGGCGGCCCTGCTCTTTCCTTTCCTCCAGTCTACACTCGCTGCTTGTAAATCTCCTTATTCTTGAGTTGCACTTTACTAGTATGAAGCATGCAGTTAAAGGTGAAGGGCTTTGTCTCCATGCTAAAATCTCACTGATTTTATTCTGATCCATTTCTATACTGCTTGAGCTAAACCACTGAAAACTCCAGTGGGAACACTTCTTCTTTGGCTGATTTTTGCTTAGCCTATCCAGATTCCCAGCCAATTAGAGCTACACTGAAATAAGCATGGTGTAAATCCATGCTAAGAGATTGCAATTGGAGATTCCTCTCCTTCAACTAAAGTGGTTTACTGGACTAGAAATGTTCATTCATGAGGGAAAAAAAAAGCAATGTATTCCTATGTATACACAGAGCGGAGAGCTGCAAAAACATTTTGTCTCACATTCTTAGTCCCTCATTAAAGGCCACACATTGATTATTTATTTCTTTCTAATTTAGCAACAGCAGTAATAGAAATTGCCTTTTTGACCCGAGGTAGTTGCCAAACATTTAGTTCAGAACCAATTTCAGTGCTACTGTAATCCCCTGAACTGGAGAGCTGGAGCAGAAGTAAAGCTGAGCCAACCTGAAACTGTAGCTGTGCGAATGGCGCCAATCTAATTAAGTTATGAAAAACTGTCCCTCTGGAGATGAGTCTCCTGCAGCTCACAAGCAAAAAGGTGGAGAACATGTGAATCTGGCCACAAGCCTCAGCTGTTGACAACCCAACTTACAAAGCATCTGTACACATGCCCTTTGGGAAGAAAGATAAGTGGTACTCCGGGGAACCACACATTCATTTAACTCTTTGTTCCGTACTCATCCAGGCAAGGAGAAAATGCTTCATATTATGCTGAATACCATCTCAGATTCTAGCAGGATTACTTGTCAATATTATTTCAGCCTCTTCAGTTACAGTGCTTCAGCAATAAAGTAGTTAGACTGGCTTTGAAATACAGAAATTCAGGCAATACAATCGCACTATGAAAGAGCGCTCATTAGCCTTTGGCTGACCTTGAAAAATTGCGTTTCTCTCCAATTCTTCCACAAATTGCTTTAAGGAGACCTCCTTAGCTCTACCAAGTCACAAGGTTCGAGTGTGTGACTCATGGTTTTTAGCCACTCTCTCACGATCACAAGGCATGCTAGCCTTTTACATGCAGCCACAATTGCTACAAGGAGGATACATAAAAATGCACTGATGGCCTTATTAATAGTGGCATGTTCTTATTTGTTTGGGACTTTTTTTTTCCAACCTCAAAAGTTTCATAATGAAACAGTTGGTCTTATAAAAAGTGTCACTCATCAAGTCACATTTTATGGCTAGGTCACTCTAAGGACTTTGTCAGACTGACTGGGCACGATAAAGTTTTGTAGCTGTGGAAGCTGAATTAATTGTGTAATCAGATACATCTGGGGGCATAAGCGGGCTCTCAAAGGGATGTGTTCCCTTGTTTGAGACAAACAGCACCACTACATGTTTCCTCCGATATCTGACTGTTGCTGGACACAGGACACCAAATATGTTGAACCAGTAGGTCGACCCATATCCTGAGTCTATACCTCTGTTATCAACAGCCCTTGCAGCTGCAGAGGACCCCTCCAGCAAAGCGCTTGGACAAAGGAGGAAAGCTCAGCTCAAGGTGCTCCTTGCCTAAAGTTTCGACACCTTCATGGTGAAGGTCTCGGATGTACTGTTTCCAGCAGAACTTGGCACCAGAGTGCAACACCTGAAATAATTACCTGCCTGCAGCGACGCTGGAGCCAAAGGATGCTCAGCTATTCTTCTGTTTCTCTTGCACAGCAGATGATGGGGCAGAGCAGTGCCAGAGATGAGGAAAAGCCTTGCCTGAAGGAACTGTGGCTTCAGTAGCATGGCTCACCCAAGGAGCTGGAGCCTGTCTGAGGAGCCTGCCACAGCTGGCACAGAGCATGCCACATCTGTAATGCCATAGCCGCAGTGCTGTTAACCAGCACCACTGCTGAGAACAGCCTCCCTCCACTGGCATTGCGCTGCTCACCTCTCCCCACTGGAGGATCACTGTCAGCATCCCTGGAGGAGTGGTCCCTCTTCCATGCACTCAGGCTATGCAGGAGCATGTGCTGGTGGATGAAGCAGATACACAGGTCTAATTCCACCCAAAAGAGGGCAGTGGTGCTTGCGGACACACAGGCACACAGGGAAGACAGTAGTTTACTCTCCAGCTGCTCGACTTTCCCAACCAGCTGACAGAAACTCTCCTCAGCTCCTGGCACAGGCAGAGCAGTCCACAGAGCTCTCTCTTTCACACACTCTTAGTTAGCCTCTGCTCTCACTTCCTCTCTTTGACTCACTAGCTGTTTTACCATCATTTCTCTTGAAATTCAGTGGAAGAAGTCACATGAACCCATCCATGCCAGTGCTGAGTGCCCTGTACCAGGTGCCTCTGTGTCACTCCCATCTATCAGTTACTTGGCTGCCAGCTGGTACATGTCTTCTGCAGAAGCAGCTTTTCAGATGAGCTGTGGCTTGGGCGTAGTCGGGAATGGAAAATTGGATGGACCGCAGTTGATGGCAATCAGGCAATGCTCAGAAGCTTGATGTCACAGGAAACCACTGATACTGCGAATAATTCAGGGCAATTAAAAAAATCCCCAATACACTGACTGCTTTTCCCCCCTTCCAGTGGCCATGTATTTTCCAGTAGTGTGCTTGCCCAATGCCTACGCTCTCACCTTCAGCAGGTGCTGCTCACAAAACAGTATAATCCAACCCAAGTACCCACCGTTAACACTTGTACTTACCATGGTCCTCCCTCAGCTACAGGGTTGTGTGGGTTTCCATGCTTGAAAGCCAGCACAGGTCACAGCCTTGAAATGTGGAGAGATGCTTGCTTTATTTCCCAGCATCAGAGGGTTTCTCAACCTGGCAACTTCTGCTGTCTTGAGGTTGTTCAGTTAATGCTGTTTTCTTGGCTCCCACACTAAAAACACCAGACATAATAGCAGCAGCCAAGGTATTAACAACAAAAACAGCAGCAAAGACAATAGCAACACAAGTGTAGCTCATAAGCTTAGCTTTATTTAATGGTACAGAACCTGCACAGCCCCTGGGAGCTGAACCCAGAGCAGAAACTGCAGCCAACTTTCCCTCCTCTACTGCTCTTGACGGTTGGGAATGACCCTTCTCCAGACAGAACAGCCTTTTACTCCTGAGTGAAATGAAACAATGGCCCCATCACGCTGTGGCAAACATGGGCCTGGAGGTGTGGTTTCTTACACAAGCCTGTTTGTACAGAATTTTTTGCTGTAGATGGGATGCAGCCTTTATGCAGGCTGGGTTGACAGCACTGCACAGCATATGCTATCCTGTGCCTCCACATGGCATTATGCCCCCTCACTGGGTTTCCAAACAGGAGGAGATGACTCTGTCACTGCCTGTGCCAACAGGTTGAGGGCTCTGGGCTGAGATAAAATCTAAAGTTCTCCTTCAGGTTAAATGCTGAGACCAGCCCTGTTGGATGGGAGAAGCCTGTTTAGAGGCCAGAGAACTGACAGAAGACTCAATAGTGCAGGGTCAGGTGCTTCAATCACAGATGCACCTGCCCGGAAATGATCTGACTGTAGTGCATATAACCCACTTGTTTCTTCAACACCTAAGTAATGCCTTTGCAGGGTGAAATCCATGTAAGCAGATTTAGCTGCCTTAGCATGGGCTTGTGGCACTTTTGGGGTACCTTGCAGAGCCTCAGGCATAGACTTGGGGCTCAGATATGCCCTCTGCTGGCACATAGAAGGACACCCTGGGGCATCTAAAATGCAACACTATTCTTGCATTTGAGCTAGTCTGTCACCTAAATAAAAAGCAAAGTTTATCCCACTTCCTGCACAACCCCTTCTCTCCTGAGGCTGCCTGGACACACATCTTTCTAAGTTAAACACTAAGAATTTATTTTGTCTCTTCAAGGGGAAAACCAGACTTGCACCCACACAGCAAGACCTAATGCCCTTAGCGGCACATGGTGCAGACAACTGAGGGAGTACCTCTGCTCAGCATGGACCCGTATGGTAAGACTAGTGTGACTCTTGAAAGAAACCCCAGATTATTAGTACTGCACCCAACACAAAAAGTTCTGGTCCCCCGTGGGTCTGAGTTACTCCCAGCTTTGGAGCTGGTGGTGGAGTCAGTAACTCAGGCATCCATTGCAGGATGCTGATCTGCTCCCAGATGCATGTTTTACTTGGTGGCATTTACCAATAGACATGTGCAGGTTTAACTTAAGCTTGGTCTGCAGCTTTATGAGTTCCATAGGCAAAACCCTGTTTGCTTTTATTTCAGATTTTTAAGTACATATGGTTAGATGCAATTACTCTCCACTGAGGTGATAGAACCAGGGCTAGGAGCCTCATAAAAAGCACAGTGCTACAAGGAAAACCTGGGCCTTCTTTGCCAAAGGCAAAGTTAGTGTAACGAATGCTAGGAGAAGATGAGCAATGTCAGTATTACTGCATTTGGGAAAATGCAAATATGAAATTCTTTCCCAATGACTAGTGACAATACCGTGCTATGTAGAAATGTGGGGAATTAGGCAGTGTCATCCCATGTGATTTGTACATACTTTAGAGGGAATTAAACCCTTGTGAACCTATCCAGCTTTACAGATGTTGAGGCCTGATTTGGCTTGCTGATGTGCCAGTTTTACATGGACGCAACTCCACTGAGACCTGTGGAGTCATTAAACACTGACAGAAGAAAGCGGAGACTCAGATGCTGCCACCCTACTTACCGTGCCAAGAAACAGCATGCATTTCCCAAACATTGCACCCATTGAGCAATAGAAGCAGCGCTGGCAAGGTCTTCTGTGATCTGCTTTGCCCATCGCCTTACCTGTGAGTCCAGGGTGGGACCACCTCCGTGAGTGAGAGGTCAGCAGTTTGTCTGGACCTATTCTGGTTTGGGCCTCCTTGCAGCACTACAAGGATGTCAGCATCTGTGTTCTGCCATTTGCATACCATCACAGCTCACAGGCTTTAAAGGGTCCTTCGCAATACCATTTGGTGCCCAGATTTCCCTTCCCTCTTAAATTACTGTCATATACAGCAACCACTTTAATGCTGGAGCTAATGCAGCACCCTCTCTGCTGAAAGGCTCCGTTTCCGGTATCCTAATTGCGATATACCCCATCATAATCATTAGCACCCCTGTTGAGGGATTGCCTTCCCACCGCATACTGGGCCGTATGTTCTGGTTTACAGTGGTGGTACACTCCCGATCTTCCTCCTCATTTATGCTGGCAAGAAAAAAGTCAAGGCCAAAGCAATATTCTTTTAAGTAGTCCTTTTGGAATATGCAGCAAGCAGTGACATTAGGGCTGTGAGCTTTCCCATCTGTGTGCCGAAAGGATTGCTGCATCATGCAAAAGAAGCGAGGCATGTAAGTTATGCTGGGTGCAAACCATTTTGAATGCCTTTGAGCAAGTGTCAGTTGGACCATTTACTTTCCACCCCCATCCATGGAGGGAGGGTGGAGCAGGCTAGAGTGGGACAGGAATGTGATCTGTATTGTGCTGCTGCCTGGTTTACATGCCTACTGATTTTACTTAGGCAACCACGTTGGGTATCCCCACCTCCTCACCCTTCTAATGAGTGGAAGGGTAGGCGTAGAGACATCAATGACACTGTCCAAGTGCATAAAGCTGTGTGTGTGCATGCTGTGTGGAGGATCCAGGCTCCACTCATGATTGATGCTCTTCCCTGGGAGCAATCTGGCAGCCCTGCAGCCCTGCAGCCAGGTGTTCATGCTAGCCCTTGTGAATGCAATCTTGCAAACTCCTCTCAGCCCTGGAATCAAGCCATGGGTGCTGAGAGAAAGGATTGAGTTTCCTTTTTGGGGTTTATTTTTTTGATGTTTTCCTATGAACCCACCCAATTTTGCAACATTGCAAAATGAAGGCTTTGCTGTTGTTTTTTTTTCATGCGCGTCCTGCTGAGGGAAGGGACAGAAAGAGCTGGGTGAGATAAAACAATGGAAATTAGAGTGGAATGGAGGAGTGTGAAAAACAAGAAGGTTGAGGTTGGGAAAAGCTGGACCAAGCCTGGGAGAGAAAAACCCTTTTATGTATTTTGATACTGTCTTATAGTTGTGCTACGTTTACATCAAATACCAACCCAGTAGGTACAGAAAGCACAGGCAGGTATAGAGTTGCTAACAGAGCTTTTGTAAACTACTACTCAGCCTAAGGCACAACCCAGTGACCTCGCCTTTAGCTAAAAGCTATTAAATAAATTTAAGCATATGTGTAAATTGAGTTTCCTTAGGAAAAAAAAGAAGGGGAAAATCCCAACCCTCGGATTAAAAATGACAGGAAAATCACATCAGGTAACCCTACAGAGCCTGGCAAACTCTACCACTGCTTTGAGTTACTCATGACCCTGACACTTCCCTGTTCAGTGTGTGGTCCTTGGCTGGGGCGGCTGTGCCACTGATCTCAGTGCTGCCAGGCCTCCGGCTCACTTGCCTGTTCTCCCCTGTTGCGCTCTCTTTCATTATAATGGAGTAATACGGAGTAGTGGTTGGGAGTTCAGCAAAAAACAAACTCAGAGGCTTTAATGTCTGACAGCCTTGCCTGGAATGGAGCAGCAGTGCCTGATTCTTGCGGGGTGATGAGTACCTTCTCTTTATGGATTTTGTGCATGAGGGGCTCCTGAGAATCCCATGAGATGTCTATCTCCTTCACCACCACCAAAGCCCATTTTAAAACTCAGCGTTCGTTTTCATGTTTTCATAACACCTCATTTGCAGGCATGTGATTAGACCTAATTAATGCTTGTAATCAATGAATGCTTAATTGCTGCTCATAAAAAAATGCTGGATAAATGTAGAGCATTGCTTGATTAACTGTTCTTTGATTGGCTAATGGATCACTCTATTACTCTTTTAGATTCTGCTTAAGCAGGCAAAATATCTGGGCTGGTGTAAAACAATCCTGCATTGATCTCTCCAGCTAAGTGGGGTCTTTCCAGTAATTAGAAGGGTGGTGACAGGAACAGACTTGGCTGTCTCTTCCTGGGGGACTGGAAAGAGTGGGTTTTTTGTTGGTTTTGGGTATTTTTTTTTATTTTTAATTTGAAAGCTATGCAGCAAATAGCAAGGAGAAGACTGGTCGGATCTTTTGACTTTTAGCTGTAAAAAATCATTTAGCATTCCCTGATAAGCCTCTTGATTTAAACAGAGAAGCAATTTCTGCTCCCTGGGAGTTCCATTTGAGTAAGTCTGGCCCCAAAACTTCACAGGCTCAAATCTCTGGAACCAAATTCCAGGAAACATTCATATGTGGATGATGCATCTGTAACAGATACAAAGGGGAAAGGGGAAGCATTTGGCAATTAGGAGCTGGAATCATTTATAACTCCAGCTGGTACTTCTCTTTTTTCAGGTGAAACGTCTCGAGGGGAGGAGGAGAACCTGTCAATGGCATGTTTTGCACTGTGTCTTGCCTTTTCTCCATATTAAGGCTTTCCCCCATGAACTCTTCCAAATGGGGCCGGCTTCATAAGCATGAAGAACCGGCACTAGATTGTGCTCTGCCCTCCAGCACCCTGCACAAATGCTGCTGAGGAGCAGCCTCACTGCTTTTCTATGGATTCACACTAGTTAGTGTGCAAGACAGCAAGCTGAGCCATTCATTTAGCGGGAGTCAGAAAAAGAGGGACCACATACTAGGAATAGGTCCTATTTCCTTGTCTGACTGTGCCTTTCTGGATCCAGTGCTAAACACCCACAGGGCATAGATCCCAGCAGGTCTGGGGATAGAACAAAGGACCACAGGGATCACTCAACATCCTGCAGGCTCACTTCCACTGTGAAGATGATGCTGATGCTCCATGTAGATCAGTAGTGAATCTTCTTCATAGGAAGAAAAGGGCATCAAGAAAAGCAACAGAAATGTTAGCTATAAGAAACTGATTTTCTGTTTCCTTATGAATCCAGATGAGCTCTGTGGCACCCAGATCATCCAGCACTTATTTGCAAGGCTGAGTACCTGCAGAAGGAAGACCATCAGCACACGTGTCTCAGTGCAAGTGAGGTTTCCACAATATAGCCCTTTGTCTTTTTAACTTTATGCTCTGTTCAAATGCTCAGGCCTGTGCTCCAACATAAATACATTGCCTGAATTTCTCTCCTCCTACATTATTCCTCTTGAGCTGTGGAAGATTATACTCAATAGATAAAAAAGTGCTTGTTTCTTTGACAAATGCAAGGCTTAAAGACCACCCTCTGTTCTTGAGCAAAATTAGCTTATCTTTGCCCCCAAAAATGTTGTTACTAAATATGAGCCATCATTTGTGTGTGGCCTGAATGAGACGCTCAATTCATCTTATTAAAGGTTATCCTTTGAGGAGCTTTAAAAGGAAATGCATTGTTCTTAATTATTCTTATCTCAACAGCTGTATAATTCCTGGTTTTGATTTAGAAAAAAAGAGTATCCAAAGAAAGATTATACAGAAAGCTGGAGATGGGTCTGAACCCAGACTGCAGAGTTGAACTGCAGCTCTTAGCCTGTGCTAAACTATCTTCCTCTCTCCTTTGAGAAGGTGTATGTCTGTTCTTTTCTCCCAAAGTTAAAACATGAATCTGTGCAGAAAACGACAGAAAATCTCAGAAAAAAATGGGTTCTGTCTCTCTTTCTGGTTTTAAACTTGTCCTAATGATGTTCTTTTTGTTTTATCAGAAAACAGTAAACAAGACTCTGTGAGGAAACACTTTCCTCTGCCATTCCTGCACCCCAAGCTACCCTGTCAAAGTTTGTAAATATTTTCATCAGAAAGGCCCAAACCCAGTGTCTTTTCCATTCAGTGAAAATCCTAAAAAAAATTAAAAAAAAAAATCAAAGCAAACTGAAATTTGGGTGAAATTTACTATCACGCTAAAAAGTTGCTTTCTGTTGGTTAAATGTTTGCACAAAAAGTGACATTTGCTGTGATGCTGTACGGTTGTCACAAGCTGCAACCCACTTTGAAGTGGAGCAGCACATAATGGATCAAATTCTCCACAGAGCTCAATGCCAGAGTTTCAAGTGCTTGGCATCTCACATTTGGTCCAGCTTCTCTGAAGTGGTCAGCATCCAGCAGCTTCTATTGTGACAATAAGTGGCAAGATGTTTTGCAAAAGGGCTTAGCTACCAAGCTGCTGAATTCTTCTGAAAAATCTGGTCCAGGATGGTACTGAAGGCAGTTTCAGCTGGTTTGATTGAACCAGCTGTTGAATCACAGTGGATTCCTTGAACTTCGCATTATAACATGCCTCCGCGTGAAACACTGCCCCCTCTCCCAACAACCAGGTAGAATCATAGAATCAACTAGGTTAGAAAAGACATTTAAGATCATCAAGTCTATGCATTCACTTTGTACTGAAAAGCATATGGAATATGTGTGTGGGAATGAAGGCTATGAGAAGGACTAGAACAACAAACATTAGGAACCTTATACGTACCAAGGAAGCTTTCTGTTGATATTTTACATAAACAGCCTGAAGGAGAGGTCCGTTTCACCTAGGATATTTAGTGCTCATCACATTTGAAAACTAGATGGCTTTGGTGCCACAGCATGGAATTAGGCTCTGTTTTTCACAAGCATTTGAAATCAAAGAATTAGACACCCCTAACAGCATAGCTGTAGAAGCCTTAATTTATCCAGGTTAACAAACCTTGGCCTCACCTTCTTTTTCCAAATACCAGTTTAAAGGTTTAAATAAGTAAGAAGCTACCACGACTGCTAACCATGCTGCTTTCCTCTTGGCCATAATGTAGGAAGTTGGAGGATAAACTACCATGTTTGGGTCACCAAGCAGCTACATGTAGAATCATAGAATGCTTTGGGTTGGAAGGGACCTCAAGGATCCAAACTGCCTGTTGTCTTTCTTACATGGCATTTCCTAAAGAGCTAATCTTGAACTGAACATGCTATGAAGGCCTTCTTTAGGTGTCCTTGTAGATGTCTTGCCAGCTTAATCTCTGACAGATATGAGAAAGTGACTGCTATCTGAACATTGGTAGTACAGAGCACATTGTTCATGTGTCTCATATATATTGGGGCTTGAAGGTATGTTTTTCTTTCCCGTAGACCTTAAGCTTTCAAGCAAGTATAAAACATCATGTTTGAAAATATCTAAATAATAATATTTTTTCCATTGCAGTCATCAGTCATTCCTTGGTGTCCTGCCTGCATTGTGATGATGGACAGGGTAATAAACCAGCTTGTGATGGGAGCTCTCTACTAGCATTCATACAGTTGAGATCAGGTTCTGGCTGCTGGTAGATTCAGCAAGGGATGGTTATTTTGTACAGTACACACCCCCTCATCCCCCAAGTTAATATGAACATGCATGTGAAGGTCACCTCCTGTCCAAAACACAACTACTACTGAAAACACCTAGACACTATTTCTCTGCAAGAGATACTACTAGTTAAGTGGCATTAGCTTACAAGATCAAGCTCAGCTACTATCAGTAGTGGATTTGGATCTTCCCTCCTGAATGGCACAATCTCCATTTCTAATCCCTGACCAGCAATGTTCTTGCTTTTATTTCTCATTAGTGAAAGGCTACAGGAGTACAAGATTAATGACTGCAGCACAGCCTCACTCAGTACCTACAGCAACGGCAGCTGTTACCTCATACAAAACAATATTTTTCTCCGGGGTACCCATTCTACCTACACCAGCAACAGAGATAAGGATATTTACAGTTTCCCCAATTCCTTATCTTTATTTCTAGACATTCTTAGTGAATGTATAAAGCACCACTGCTAGGCATGAAACAGAGAGAGGGAAAAAAAAACCCCTCCACAAAGCTGAAAGATGCACTTCAGCCAGCTTTAAAAGAAACAGCAAGGGGGTATGGCAATAGGCCATCTCTTCCAAAACAAGCTCTGACTCCCATCCAGAAATATGCTCCACAAAGAGTGAAACTGCCAAACAGGTACTGATAACAGAGGAATTAGTTTAAAAATACTTATTTTCATTTTAAAAGACGAATATCTGCAGCTGAGGGGAACCTGACTGTTAACGGGAACTTTAATGCACCGTCCACTCAGAAACAACCATTCGCCAGCACCGCAGAGATCAGACATGACGAAAAATAGCTTGACTCATCCAGACAGTAATTCAAAGCAGCAAAATATATCCAATTCAACCCAAAACCCCATCATGCATTTTCCACGTGGAAAGTAGACGGCTCCCACAGAGAATATCTTGTTGTCCTAAGCACTTCTGTAGTTGTACTAGAAAAACCTCTCTTCCACCAGGTCACGCAGTATTAATGGGCACATTGCTACTTATCACACACGTACGTCATTTTGTACAGCATTGTACATTTAATTTGTTGCTATGGATATAACTTAGTGAGGACTTGACCTAAAGAATGATTGAGCAATCTCTGTACGTGCAATGATCCCAGCAAAGAGCTGGGGGTGCCTGGTACCTCTTAGGAGCAAGTCTGTGCTGTACAGCATTGTCTTGCATACTGAAAAACATGCAGCTCATTTATAGCAACAGCTTGAACACAAACTGATTTGGGTAAGGCTTGTTCTCACTGGTGGACTCCCAGCAGTGCCTGGTTCAGACTTCACTGAAGGTATAATACTGTTCTAGTATCACTGGCCTCATTTTATGACCTTGGGTGAAGCACCAGGATGACTCTAAATGGGTGTATGTAACTCTGACTATTATCCATCACTCAGCATCCAGAAGAGACAAGAATAACTCACCCACAGTTCATTGGCACGTTGTTTCTAGCAGCTAGCAGGCAGACTCTCTGCTAACTGGAGAGGAAGGACTGTACGTTTCTGAAGCAAGAGGATCTCTCACATCATAAACATGAAGTTGTGAATGCCATTTTACCAGAGGATACAGCTCCCTTTTAAATTAGAGATGGGTGAAATAGGTTGGACAAAACAAAACCTGGTCCATATTTCCTCTGAAGCCTTGAGATGGCCTTAGCAGAGAATTAGATATAATGGATATGTTAAAATAACTAGATCTCATTTGAAAACATCAAAGAAACAGAAACACCACAGGCCACATTTTAAAAACTGTCTGCCTGAACAGGGAAAGGAAAACTGTGTAAGCACCACCTCATATACCAAATATGCGCTCATGTGTGTGAAAAAGGATACTCACATACTCCACCATCATTTCTCCTCAGGCAGCTGTCCATTCCCTTACAGAAACCTGGTTTTGTACAGACAGAAAGTAATCAAATCCATTTGTATGAATATTTGTGTTATCTAACTTTAAAATGTATCCCCAAACAATACATTGCCCAAAGAAGGCTGCTCTGCTCTACTAACATGCAGAGCTGTTGCCAATATTAGTATTCAGGCTGGTTCAAATTTCCGTACAAAGCTCGATTTTAAGCACATTCATTTCTGAGTGCCCAAATGGAAACACTGACTTCTGTAGGGCAGGTTTTCCATGCTGTCTTGTTAAAAAGAGCCCTTCAGGTTGTCTCCTGTGAGCAGACTCACTGTAGGTGGTTTTGGAAAAGTAAAGCATCTTCCTCAATCTTTTCCTCTCTACCTTTTGTGAAGGAAACCACGGTCCCTCTTACAATGCTTCCTGGTGAAGTTTCCAGGTATTGTACAGAGTGACTAAACAAAATCTCCTGGGAAATTTTCAGTCTGACAGCATCAGGCTCTAGGCTACTGCTGAAAGAACACAGGAAAGATGCAAAAATGATTTTACTGCATCTTTCTACCATCCTCAGCTGCCTCAGTGTGAGGATGAACGGGCAGCCTGAGGTGGGCTGGCTGATACACACCGTTCCAGCCATCTCAAACAACAGCCCTTGCAGGGCCCCTGGGGATCTGCTGCCTGCCCTGGGCATGCATCAAGGGAAAATGGGTCAGGAGGATGGGTGTGAAGCTGCCTGAGCAGCCCAGAGGCTCCAGCCCAAGATTTTGCCAGTCAGCTTTATTACAAACATTTGTGGTGTTCCCAATGAGAACACTTCAAAACGCTTGAGCTCACACCGCAGGCAACAACTGCAGAGCACAGTGCTCATTTATTTATTTATTGTTATTTATTAACTGAAAATGAATCTGTTTAGACGCTTTTAAAATGCATGTGTGCCTTATAAAAAACTACCCCTTGCCCCGTGCAGTGGAAGGAGCTATTTTTCCATCAGGGGAAGAAAGGAGCACACTGAACAGGGGCACTGCACAGCACCAGCTCCTGCTGCTGTGTCCAACACAAGCTGACCTTTTTTTAAAACTCAGGAGTCAGTTTTAGTGCCCAAGAGAGGAGCAAGTAGCACAGACGTGTTGTCCAAGCTTCCCTGCACAGCTCTGCCAGCACAGTGCATCTCAGCCATGTCCTGCAATAACCTTGTTATGCCAGTCCCTGGGAAGAGACTTTTGTAATTTTCCCATGATTTGATTTCTTATATAGACTTTTCTACAGTCAGGGTCTCTAGCCATAGAGCCTTTACTTCTCTCCATAGTCTCAGTCAGAATGAGCAGTGGCATTAGCTCCATTTTTCAGATGCAGGGAAAAACTCCAGTGTGAGCTCCAGGGTCACCGCAGGAACATGGACGAAACTGGGAAGTGGGCTCTGGGTGCAGGCAAGAGAATCCTGGCATTGTGTCAGGATGCATGAAGGCTGACCTGGAGCTGCCAGTGCCATGGCTTCACAAAAGCCATGGGCTAGCACATCCGAAACCCTGACAAGTAGAAGGAGAGGCAGCTGTTTTGGTTGGTGCATTTTCAAACCTTATGGACTTGCAACATCTGCAAGGTCAGTGCTCTGCAGTAGGAATATCTGGCAACATCATTTTTGATCAGCAGTGCCACCTGAGCAAACAATGATGTCTCAAAAGTACTAAATATCTGCAAAATTCTGAGGTTCTTGTGTTTGCTATGCACAGGCAAAGCATTCTACATTTGTCAAAGTTCTGTTCTCCTTGAATTATTGCAAGTTTTAAATGCAGCCGTATCAGACACGAACATCCAGAAGTAAAGCTAAAATAATTTCAAGAAAATAACCCAAGTATTGGGGTGTCTGTGTGTCTCTAAAAACCAAGACTCCATCCCTGATCTAAACCAGACTGTTCCTTTCCTTTCCCTCAACCCCTCTTATTTAAAGAGAGCTGGAAGGGAAAAGACTTCATCACACTCTGAGTCTATAAACCTTTCCCCTCCCTAATATCCGAGACAAGCCTTAAAGAAGAACCAGTCTGGAACAGAACATGAAAAACCTTCTGAAAAATGACTAGAGGCCTAATGCTGTCACCGTCCCATGTTTATTTTTCTTTCTTTGATGTCTGATGTCAAAGAGAAAATAATGTCATCTGCTGGAAACTCAAACATGTTTGCATTTTGAGGTAATTAGAATTAATGTTGGAGGGCAAAACTAACACCAAGCCACTCCAGTCTTTCCCATGTGAGGAAAACATTCCGTAATGACTTACATTTAATCTGGGAGCTGGCAGGCGGTCAGGAGCAGCCTGGATTCAGGAAACAGGGTAATATTTCAAAAACATTTTCTTAAAAAATAAAATAAAATAAAATAAAGTTATCTATATGTGACCTAATTTATCAATGACGGCAGCCTGACTGTGCTGCTCCAGTTCCAGAAGGGGGCAACTGCTGAAAATCAATGGCTAGCAAGGGTGTAAATCACTGTAATGGCAGCCATGGTTCAGGACCACCACTGCTTCCAAGTACTCAGCACCCGCGACTGCAGCCACATTTTCTAAAGAGCTCAAGCCCCCATTCACATCCAAACAAGGGCCAGATTTTTGTAAGCGCTTAGCACGCAGTCTCTCCCCATTGTGACATTAATGGCAACATGCTGAGCTCTTTCGGAAAATTGGTCATACATGTTTGTTTTGGACCAGATCTTGTCACCCTTATACATGTTGAGTAGCATCTTACCCAGTGAGGAATTCTACTAACTAGTGCTTCTCTGTGTGAGCATTGCTGTGGTCTTAAAAGACAAACACAAGCCATGTTGCTCAATGCCCTGCTGGATGAGTCTTAGATATCATGGCTATTACCAAGGTATGAAAACGTGACCTGAATATAATCAAACTGAACTGAGTAGGTATGTATGGGTTAAAGCCTGTCTCATGAGAAACTGGGTTTGTTCCTCATAGGTTATTTCTGAAGTGAGGACTTTTGTTTCAATTACTTGGCCATCTTTAGGGGTTAAAAATAGAAAAGCAACCTTTTCCAGTTCAAAGAAAATAAATGGCTACACTTATCTGTGTGGGTAATTAAAACCAGCTGAACTCCAAGAGCCGAAACTTTCCACACAGCTCGTCCTTACTGAGGAGTAGATTTCTAGCAACATTTGACATATCAGAAAAAATTACATTATTAAGGATTACTCTGGGGTAAGCATCATGCTACATTCAAAGGCAGGTTACCGGTGAAAGAACTACGGAAGAGATCAGAACACTCACAAACCAAACCAAAAAAGCCTTTCCTTTCACATGGGTTGATTGTGACTCTATTGACATCAGCTGCAGTTAAAAGCAGAACAAATGTTGTATTTCCCCTTCTGCAACTCTGCAGAGGTGTGTGCCCTGGCCCCTGGCATTGCACAGCTGCTTTGGGAACCCAAATGACTGCAAGTATGGTTAATGCATTCACATGATGTGCCTTGTGCCACAGTTCTACTTCACTGGTTCAACAACCATTTTCCCCTTTTGATGCGCTGTCAACGAGTTTCTCTTTTTCTGCCTTTTCTGACACATCATGTGGTCCAACAGATACTCATGAAAGAGAAATGACGCAGGGCCATTTCCTCTGGCTGGCCGAAATCTGGCAGAGTGACTGTGCATGCAGGGAAGAGCCAGAGTGGTGGAGCAGTTGCTTTCACAGTGCATCTTGCTCCACTGCCTGTGGTCACACCATGTCTCTCCTCAAACTTCTCATCTGTGCAGCTGAAGCCCTGGTCTTACACTAGTGTAGCTCACTGAAGCTACTCTTGCTTTGTACCACTACCATGGAACAGAGAGCTGTTGTGGAGATAGGTGGGTATCGTGTGCTATCATCCTCAGGGCATCCCCTGCACCATGATGTTGCAGAGCATCATCCTACTGACTTCTATTTGACAGCCAGCTAGCAATTGCAAGATCAGCTGAAAGAATCAGAAATGTCTTTCTTCACAAAGAACAACATTTAAAAGGCAGTTTTTCTTCATGTTTAATCAAAGAAGCCTACAGGAAAATGAAATCCCAATTTCTTTTTATCCAGATCATCAGTCTTTATAAGCCTTCAAAGCTGAAAGTAGATAGCTCTAATATTTGTAACTTATTTTCTTTATTTAGCTGTGGCCAAAAAAAAAAGTAAAATAAGAGCATACTGTCCTTTTCAAATTCACATTGGCCAACACACAACTCCAGATAACTTCCTTAATCTGCAACTGCCTCCCAGGCCTGGGCTTAACAGGGCCATGTTGACAAGACAAAAGCATCTCTAACAACTGTAGAAGGCATATTCCTGTGAATATCAGAGCCATACAAATTCCCGGGCTCTGAATTCTGCCTACACATCAGATGTGCTCCAGCCACAGCCAAGCAGAAGGCTAGAACAGGAGGAGGGCCATGGAATGAGTTTCTTACTGTTTTCTTCAGCCCTGGACTTCTATGCTGCTTTCCATCTTCTCTACCCTGTTCACCTTGCCCCATTGTAGTTCCTGTCCTTCCAAATGCAGAGTTGATTTCTGGGGGCAAGTGACCTGCTGCTCAGTATCAATTTATACAGCTACAAGAAGAGCTGAGTGCTGATCAGGAGATGAAGGGTAATTGCATATATATATTAAACCAAGCTGGGAGCTCTTCTAAGGATTTTCCCACTGACTCCAGCCACCCATTTCTCAGCAGAAGCTGATAACTAGTGGTGGGAAATGGATTGTCAGGAAGCAATTTCTCACACAGAGGAAAGGTAGCACAGTTCCAAATCTCTAAGTCTTTTTTTTATCTGCAAAGAAGTATTTCTGTCTGCTTTATTCTTTTGTAAGAACAGTGGTGCTATTACAGCCTGTGTGCTGCTTGGCGCTTCCCTCTCCCTTGCTTCTTACCTCCCCCATCTTCTCCATTGCTTCTCTCCTTTGTCTCCTGTCTTCTATTGCTTGTTCTTTTGCTTCCCATGGCTCCATTTCATTCACAGCAGCCAGAGTTTGCACAGCAAGAGTATGGTGAGATTAACCAGGTTTGGAAAGTCTGCCTTTGCTGTGCACACATGCTCTGTTTTCTTCCCTCCACTCCCAATGAGGAAAAATGTGTCCAAAACTGCTGTGAAGTTCCTCAGTGAAGAGCTGGCACGAAGCTCTCCAGCCAGAGCAGTGCCATGCCTTTGTCTTGCACAGGAACCCACACACAGCTTACAACAAACAGAATGCCTATTGCTAATAAGAATAAAAAATGTCTCCCCACACAACTTGCTAGCACTTTAGTTAAGGGATAAAATGAAAAAAAAAGAGAAAAAAGAAATTAAAAAAGATACATCATACAAATTACAAGTCTTTCATTGCTTAATGTAGATGTATTGTACCCAAACTCCTTTCACTTCATTTGGTGTGAAGCTGTGGTAAGTCCATTAAAGCTGAAGGAGTTGCATCTGCCTAGAACTCGTGCAAGCCAGATCACAATCAGATCCATTACATTTATTGCTATAATATCATCACCTTCCATATGGTGCTGCAACTAGTTCGTATGCTGAAGGGAGTGCTGCCTAAAATCTGTTCACCCCGAAAGCTGCATTGATCTTAAGTTTTTTATACCAAGAGAAGAAACTACCCCCTGACCTGCGGACACAGATATTGTCCAGGGCTGTTCAAAGGTTCCAGAGCATTATGGAGGATTCACACCCACTCTCACCTAGTTCTGAATACAAGATACTCAGATCTCTGGCAAAGAGCAGAGCTGTGTGGCCTTGGCCCTTTTTAAACTGTACACTACAAACATGGTCCTTCACTCCATTGCTAACTCCTGAGGATTCATGTGAGGCTTACTTCTTTGAAGTAAAAGCTTTCAAGCCTCTTCCTCTGATCTATTACAGATAGTCACCTTGTGGACCTTCTAGTGCTGGTTAATAACAGCTATATCTAATTACTCAGAAAGTATATTCGTCAGTATCCCATCTATTATTTCACACTTCACTTCCCTTGGATGAGCACTCTGGTATGCCATTACTGTACTGAAGATGAGTTTCTTCCAAGTTTCTCCAACTTGAGAGGCTTCAACCCTGATCATACCTTACATCACTGCAAGTAATATTGGAGACAGGAATCTTTGAACAACAAAGGATCAACACGCCAATGCATTTATCTGCTCCAAAATCATCTTTTACTAGCACTCAACTGTCATACTTGGTACCCAACAAGCAGTATTTATCATTGTAGACTTATCCTCATATCCTCTCCTACCTTTATCTACTGTCATGGGTCAGTTCCTTTCCCATTTAAACATCACCTTCCTTAAGTGGTCTGTTTGTTTGTCTTGCAGAGTAAACTGCTAGCAGATTTCTCTAACCACACATAGAATCATAGAACAGTTTGGGTTGGAAGGGACCTTAAACATCATAAATGACCTTTTATTTCTCGTTCACTTTACTTTCCAAATCACCTAATCATCAGGTTTAATTTCTGATCTAAAGGGGAGAGGGGTTTGCTACTGTTTTCCTTGCACTTTTGCCCCACTGGAATTTCCTCACATTTATTCTCATCAAGTTCCCCATTTTTAAAATATCAAATGAAATTGCCAGTGATCAATACCATCCAGTGGAGCATGTACACTCGCTGTCTGTATTAACTCCTGCTTTTTCCTTAGGGGTAAGCTGAACCTCCCCCAAACTACGCATCAAAACGAATGGCTTTAAATAGCAGTCATCTGTGGTATTAATCAAGTTTCTTCTTAAAACCATCCCAGATGTGCCACTCAACCAGCTTATACTGGTTTCTGTAAGAACACCCACTGTTATTACTGTACCAACAGATTTTGCAACTTCCTTAATTTCTTTTAACACATGAAGGTCTCGAGCTGAGATCTTTTGCAGCAATGAGGGTGTGCTAACAGCAGAGGGTTGCATAAATCTGTGCAGCAGGCCAGCGGACTGTGAGGGCTGTAGGTACAGTGTGGATGAGGGCAGGGTTACTTGAAATAGCTCTCAAGATCTGTAATGTAGCTGACCATTTTCTTCAGTCTGGAAGCTACTGGAAATCAGACCAGAGAAGGATGTAAGCTTGGCCTTACATAGCCATGTGAATACAGATTGTGTGGACCCAGCTGCACTTGCCTGATTCCTTTCTTTTATTGTTTGAGGGACAGTAAGTGTGTCAGGAAACCTGTTAGAAAAAGTAAGCACATGGGCAGGGATCCACAGCCACTCCGCACCAAAGTGGTGAGGAAAAATGGTGTTTGGCAGAGGATGAGGATCCTATAAAAGAGCTCTCCGTCTGGGCCTGGGATTCTTGGGACATTCTGAGCATTTTTCTTTCCACCACCCTCGGGCAGTGGGAAATTACTACCTCTTGTGTGGGTAGAGAGAAAACAACAAAGCAGTATCCATTTTAGCAGGCAGAAGGTTGGTGGGCTGCCTTGTCAAAGGTATCTCCACTCTGGCAATGGTCTGGGGGTGCACCATGTACACAATTTCTACCCTGCATGGTCCAAAGAGCATTAGGGCAGAACTTCCCTCTGTTGCAAGTCCCCACATAGATCTTCTGGATTCCTTGACAAAAGCAGTTCCCAGATTGCTCTGTGAAAGATAACCTGATGCTCCCTGAATGTGAAAGTCTACCTATGTGTTATCGTACATTCTGGGTCTGGTTTTTATTGGATTTGCCACACTGAAAATTTGAGGTTAACACACAGAAATCAAAACAGCAAAAGCAAAGCCTGAGGAAAGCCCAGTGAAATGACAGCATACACACCTGAAAAAGTCTTTGTACTGCGGGCCTTTTTCAGTCCTATCTCTAACACAAACAGCAAACTCAGCCCTATGGCATTAGAGAAATCCAATAACAGTTTCTCATGCCATGGAAACATTTTTGTAGAGACATTTTATTTGCGAACTGCCTATCTGTTACAACCAGCAATTCAAGTTGGAGCAATGGAGTAATATTTCAAAAATGATTAGAGCAAAACAAATAATCACATGAATGGTATTATTTTGCAAAACATGTGATCCGCAGTAATTTGTGGGTTTTGGTCCCCGGTGCTAAAATTGTGCTGTGTCTTTAATCAAGCTAATTATGCAAAACTCTCTGAAGGTCACAAAAGGTTCAGGCAGAGGCTTTTTGATGCTGAAATGCAGACCATACTATATTGTTCTGATTAGAAATGAAGCACTGCTTTCTTCAGACTGACAGTGGCTTTGAAATTCCACTGTGGAACACCAGCATTTATACCTTACATATCCTGAGAGTGCTTTGCACACCGGAGCAGAAATCACATTGCCCCCTCCTGCTCTCTAACATGGATATGGAAATGAGCCTTCTCTTTCCATCACCATGCCCTCTAAAAACATTACATTATACTTACAGCATTTATTTATTTTTTGGCAGCCAGCCAGAATTAAAAAAAAAATAAATATATAATCCTCTTTCAGAAATACCCCTCCCTGTGGATTGGATTATGTTGTAATCCATTCTGGATCAATCCCAGGCCTGCTTGCCTTTTGGGGTAAAATGACAACGTTTTGGACAGTCTGCAGGGCTCGGCAGAGGGGGTGGACCACCAGGACACCATGATACACCCCAGGTTTCTCTCCCACTCCTTAATTTTACAGCCACAAGGAAAAAACCTGTACACAGAGTGGGCTTTGTCCATCTGCAAAGCACATGCTCGCTCAGGTTGCTGCCACTTGTGAGGTCATGGCGTGGGACACTGAGAAATGGTTGGCAATGCCAGCAAAGAGATGATGGGCACAACTGAGGTGGGGTGGGTGCAGAGTGATCTGGGGGGTGCATTTCTATCCTACCAGCAGCACTTGGGTCTGTTAGCCAGGGTGGTGTCATACCCCACTGCCATGGGGTAGTGCGGCTTCCAGCATTTCTGCAAGGGTTTGCTCTGGCTCTTCTTCCCCCTGGGGCCAGTGCTTATGCTGTTTTGCTGGCATTTTATGCTGCTTTTTCCCAGAAAACTGCCACTCTCCTCTATTTTCTTCTTCCTGAGTGGTCTCCGTGGCCACTCTTCTCCATATGACTTTGTGGTGAGCTGGGAATTGGTGGTGCTCTGGAAACCCAACCACTGCAGCTGGAGATGCAGTAGGGACCAGATCTGGCTTCAACTTAAATGAAGGGCAACTCAATGACAAACTGAAGGGACTTCAGAGAGGGGAAAAAATTACCCAAGTCTTAGATGTGGGCTGAAGGAAAATGAAGGGAATGGGCTTTGCACATATCTTGGCTAAATATCTAATTGGGATATGATAATTCCCCATAAGTCTTAGGAGGATATAAACACTTAGGAGGCAAAAGAATTGATTAGGACCAGAGAAGGGAGTATAAGTGGAATTAATGATATGAAACAGAGCAGAAAAATTTATGCTTTAGAGTAACATTTCCTATTAACGCAATCTACTAGTGTGGGGTAGGATTCCACGGAGAAGCAATGGAAACCCTGTTGCTGAAGTTATTTCAGAGAAGACTGGACAAAACACTCAAGAACACACTGTAGGGAACAATTCCACAGTGACAGGAGAATGGAAAACATGATCTAATAGTAGCTATTTCCATTTCTAATTTATATGCTGACTTTATATTAGAGGGGTTTTTTTGAGCTGCCAACCAGTCGTCAGTGAAATAAACATACTAAAAAGTTCCTTCTGGTATTCCATAACAGTCCCGTATTTCCCTACTTCCCAAGTCCTGTCTATTACATATATACACAATAGACCTGATGATTTATAGCAGAGACGTCATCCTCCATTCATCCTATTCTGCTGAGTTACTGCAGGGTCTCCGAACAGTGGTTATCTTGTGTGCTGTATGAGCTAAAACACTGCAGTACAGCACAGCAAATTCAGTCAGATGATTCAATATTAATTTCCTGGCTTTGAAAAGTCAAATCTTCAGAGTCATTTGAAAACAATTTATTATTCCTATTACCTTTTCTTCACATACAAAGGCGGTTATGTAGAATAACATTTGGAAAATCTTTGTAAATAGTCTTATTAGGAGAAAGGCATTATTCAGTAAAAAGAGGAGGTGAGGGGGGAAAGGCTCTTTGTACTGCAAAAGGTACCATAAGAGAAAGGGAATTCTTGCTGAAGGCACATTTACTTCTGTACCATTGACTTTGTAATACATACCATTCCCTATTGTATGAGTTCCATTTTTTGATTGCTTTACATCATATATGCGAGTGACACACTCTCATTTCAACAAGGGAGGGCAATCAATAAAAGTTCCCTTAATGTCTAACCTAATAATCTGAGTTGTGAAGTGATAGCTCAGATTGCCCAGGGAGGCAGAGCACAGAACTTGAGTCACCTGCTAGACATGATGTAGATAAAGCCCATCCCGCTCTAGATGAAGATAGAGTAGATGCCTGCTTAAGCTTTTTTTCAGCTATATTTTCTGGGCTTTTTTTACAGTGTCTTCAATCATTCTCTGCAAAATTTCCAGACATCTATCAGCCAAAATATGTGCAGATGCATAGAGGTCAGCCAAATCCAAACGCTGGTAGAATCTAAGGTCAAAATAGATTGTGGAGTTTATCTTGTCCAGCGTTTCTGAACTTTTTCCAAACCATGATCTCATATTACTGCAGAACAGAATAAGGGACCCTTTCCCCTCTTCTTGACCATAAAGGAAGGGCAGCTGAAATCCTGTTGGAGGTCCCAGGACCTGAAGATTGAGAATGAAGGCTGCAGTTCAGCCCTGAATAGAACTATACACACAAAGTCCCCGTGCAGACAGGAGCACAGCTGCATGACTTTAGTGTGCAGATAGCAATATGCACAGTGAGGACACAAAGCATGCAAAGAGAGGGACCCAAGGTCTGTTGTCTGTCACATACCAAATGAATTACTCTTAGAAGGTGACTGATTTTCACAGACTCATACTAACACTGTTCAGAAACTGATGCTAGCATATACCACAGCTAATGCTGACTTCATTAAAGCTCTCTGGTCAATGACAGCAATTGTGCGTTGTCTAGTGTTTGGACTGGAAGACAGGAAAGGATTTGATTCAGCGCTAGCTGTGCTACTGACTCACGGCTTACCCTGCAAGTAAGTCATTTGACCTTTCTGTAGTTCAGTCAATCAGGCTGGAAAATTGTGCGGGAAGAAGGGAAAAGCACTATTCTTACTGAAAACCACAGACGGAATCTGAGCTGAGTTTTCCTAGGGTAAAAAAGAAAGAGACAATATCAGAACGTGAGTCAGGATCGGAACCTCCCTGGCCTTTTCCACTCAGGACGTCTGGTAGTATCATCATTATCATAGCAGAAAATAATTTACTTCAAGTCTTGCTTCTAGCTCAGAAACCAAAAGGAAATACTCAGTGCTGTGCCAGGTACGCTCAGCTCCTGAGTAGATTGAAGGACTATCTGAACAGATTTAATAACTTTGGACTTCTCTATATGGATCACATTTAAAGGGTATAAATAACCAGAGCAAAAACTGGAACAGAGAGGGATTTATATTACTAATATTTTTTTAAAAATTTTTCTGATGGGAAAATGGAAAAAAGTAGGGGCTTAAAAATACCTTTTTTTTTTTTCCTTGTGTTATGCTTTCTGTCAGATTTTGTACTATAGAGACCTAAAGAACATTTTTTGGCAAAATACCAAGCTAAATACAACGTGGTGTAAGTTCCTAATAATGGAAAGAAAGTTGTGGTGGGAAAGTGTCTAGAGCAGATTTTGTAGACAGAAGGTCCCCAAATTGGCTGCAGAAACAATCTCTTTTTCAGAATGTCTTCCTCATTTTGAAAATATAAATAGCTCTAATGAAATGCCCAAACCTTTTTCTTCTAGTATGACTAGGAAGTGGAGTTGTGAAAGATTGATTTTGGCCAGTACTGCCATAAAGTGCTGAAAACAATAATGACCTGTAAGGGAAACTGAAATTCAATGGGGGCTTGATTTGTGGTTCTGGATATCTTGAAAATACCTCTATTTTTGTGAGAAACCTCTACTAGACCCATGAAATCAAACCCCCGTCTGGATTTCAGGAACGTTTGAACTAGAGCAAAAGACCCTCATGCTGAGAGATTGCTCAGGCTGAGAAGTACTATATGAATGGTACTACTGAAGACACATCCACCCATACAGCACCACTCAGTGTGCTTTTGCACACTGGATCTCAAGGATATAACTGAATCCAAATCCACGAGCATTGTGTATGAGGGAAATGCTGCAGGGGAGTGGTGGTTGGGGGGGCTGTTGGATTCAGGCACTGTGAATTTTCAGTTCTAAGACAGCCCTTAATGGAAACAAAGTCTGCTTCCAGTTTGATATCAGGTGAAATATTGAGATGCTTTGACCTGACAGCAGAAATATCACTAGAAGTTTAACTTTCCTATTGCAGCCATTACATTGCTGACCTGCCAGTCATTTCCTAAATGGCCTTCAAAAGACATGTCTTATGAAATAATGTTTCTATATTTTCGTGGATCCAAATGTTTCACTTATGTCTTCTGAGCTTCTTTTCAGAAATCCTGAGAAGCATCTAGCTCTTCCTCAGCCAGGAATTATCAGAGGATTATCAGAGCTTTTAGGTTAGTAAAACCCAGTAACTATAATCACAGCATTGCATAATAGGTGTCAGGAGCCGGAATGTGGAGATAAGCTTTCTCCATCAGAAGTTTTATTGTTATGAAATGCACAACAGGTAGGAATATTTTTTTGAGTCTCAAGAATACCGCTTCTCTGTCAGCATCACGAGAAGTCTCTCAACTTTATTTTCAATTAGGTGGTAAAACATGACCAAGAGACTCCTTGTGGGCTCCTGTAAACTAATCACCATCACTGAACTGTTGTGTTAAAAGACATGGAGGACATAATGGACAATAGAGGTTTGGCAAGATTTCACGGTAAATAAATCCGAACTGAAACTTTAGACTTCTTTGAACTCAGACCTGACCTTGACCTTAGCTGGATTTACATCCAGAAATTATTCTCTTGGCTTATACACAGAAAGTCAGAAGTGTACTGCTGGACATGAAACACTGTGAACTCTGGTGCTCTGAAATAGAGCCACACATCTGTATCACCTGGAAAGCTAAATATATTTTGAATTAGAGCTCGATAGGGGTTGTCAACATTGTAGGCATGTCTCCTCTGCTAGAGTTCTGAATAATATAGAACTTTTGCTTTCTATCTGAGTAGACAGTTGAGTTTTAGAATTCCCCAGTGTTACTTCTTGTGTGCAGGGGAGAATTATTTCCAAAATGGCTATTATTTTTTTCTCATATGATGCAATCTGAAAGGGAACATAGCCTCTTTCTCACATGTTTTTACCTTATTAATAAATTAACATTGTACATTCAGATCATAGTGATATTGTAACTTCAAGGAATTAACAGTTTGGTCATAAAGTACAAGGGCAACATGACCACACTACAAGAATAACATTCCTGAAGCAACCCAACATTTTCTTACTTCTTGAACCCTTGCTTTTACAGTAATACTGCATAAATTACCTTACATTGCTACAAGCAAAAGCAACTGAGCCAAGGCCAAGGGGACACATACAACAAGCAACTTTTCTTTTTCCCATGTGTTCAGCTGGTCAAACGCAAGCCAGCTGCATGCTAGAAGCAATGAATGCATAGCAATTATGTGTGAGCTAAATGTGCCCTGAATTCTTCATGTCCAGACAGCTTTAGAATAAAGAGAGCAAATAAATGTACATGCACATATGAAGACTTAGCCTTGCTCTCATCTTGAAGGCCATGCATTTAAATAAAGAATTTGCTTTCGGAAGCAGCCAGATTTAGTTTTAACTTAGCATACTCTAGAATCATATTAGGGGTGTCTAAAACACAGTGCAGTCAGAAGGCCTTAAAATGACCAGTGGCATGCCAAATCTGGTGCGAAATCATGTGCTGTCATCATGACTCTACGCTTCTTATACATTAGAGTGCTGGTTGTTACTCTCTTCATCTATGGAAAACTGGTAGAGTTGGGGCTGTTGATGGTTTTTGCATTTTCCTGTTTTTCCTGTTCTCCATGTGAGATCCTACCTCTCATCAAAGCAGGATAAAGCAAGTGTTTCTAAGGAAGTTTCTTTCCCAATATTCCTTTGTCCTGGAGCTCATCAAGATCATCTGGAGCCAGAAGTTTCTCTCCTGTTTGAGTTTTATTAGTGCACCAGGTTGTCTGCCATGACTATGGAAGTCATGCTTCAGAGCCACAGTGCTCAATACTGTATGCTTATGTAAATATAGAGATGATATCCTAGGAAGCTTTTACTTAATCATCCTGTTCTTATACTGACCAAAAAAGGGGTCAAGAACAGAAAGAAATAAGAAAACATGACAAGTAAGGGAGATGGAAGTAAGTTGATATGAAATTGCATACCAAATGTAGGTGCAGCAGCTTATGAGATTCTAGTCCCTAATATTTGAAATTGTTCATATAAATATCTAAGGGTACCTAGAAAATCAACTGATTTCTCTTGGCAAAATCAAGATTGAAGCTTGTGATTTTCTAAACCACTTCTTAATAAAATGCAATGAATGAAGGCCAGTCTTTCAGATTAGAAGGCCAGTTTGCTCAAGCGCTGCTCAAACAGCATTAGTTTGGTGACAGTCTGGCATGTCGCAGACTGCCAGAATTAGAGCGCAATGCTGCTTCTGATTGCAAACTGCAGCGGGGAAGTTCCTAGTTTCTCTTCCTTGGTATAGAGCACCTATTTCTTGCTAGATGATTCATATGATCATGGATCTTCATCTTGTAAATAATCCAGCCTTTAACATAGCCTTTGTTGCAATTTTACATTTGAGAAGTAAAAAGGAAACGATTCTGTGTCAGGTTTTCTTTGTTGTTCTTTTGCTTTTTAAATAATTTGAAAACTGGTGCCAGCTCTGGAATGTGGGAAGTGATCCCACATGTGGGGATATGAAACAGAGGAGGACAAGGCAATACGCTTTGGAGCCGAATATACCTCTGTGCTTTTGAGGCACTGAGCCTTGCTCTCTCTCTCACCACCAGTGTCACAGCTAATCTTCTGAGCACTTTCCAAGCAGGCAGAAGTTTAGCAAACACCCGAGAACTCTGCTACAAAAGAAGTTTCTTACCCTGGTTAAAAAAACCCCCCAAACTTCTTCCTCATCAAAAATGGCACTGTTCTGGGCTACAAGTTGTTACTCTGATACCTGTATAATCAGTGATGGGCATTTTGTCATAAATTGCATCAACTGTGCATTTCCAGAAAGTTCACTAAATAAAAAACCAAACCCAAACCAACCTTTGAGAATTGTGCCTCATCTCTGTTCCTAAAAACGAAGCTATCCTCTACCACCCCACCATTCCCAGCCTTTCCTCAAACTGCAGAAATAGTCCCCAAAAATACTGCTTGGCTAAAAGGAGAAATGAGATTAAATACTGATACTGGAGGGAAGTAATTTTCTGGGTGACCTTGAGGACAATGCATGGCCAAAATAGAAAAGGGAGATTCCTGTTCTTTTACACAACCCTACAACTATAATCGGAAGGTCCCAAGAAATCTGACTGGAAAGTTGGGTTGCTTCTAGTCAGAATATGACCACACTGGTATTTTTAGTGATGTATTAGCTTCTCCAAAATCCCCCTACAGAATGAATACCAGAGAACCCTACTGGAGCTTTACAGGTAAACAGAGAAGAGATGATTTCTAATAAGCTTTCAAAAAATTCATCTGAAACAACTGTTCAGGTGGCACATCCAAAATACCTGGTAGAATGGTACAGGATAAGGTATCAGTAGTGATGTGGTTTAGTCTCAATTATGAATAATCTCAAATCCATACCATGATTTATCATGCAATGCTATGTCTTCTCCCCCTTCCACTCTGACTGAATGAAATGAAATCAAAATAAATCAGTGAAGTACTTTAACCTCGGTTGCTCATTAATTTGTGGTTTCTCATCTCCGCATCCTCATCACTGTATAAAACTTCCCTATTTACAGCCAGTTCACTGTTTAGATGATAAACATACTACCCGCATTACCCTTCTGGACTTGAATTGCCCAAGCGTGAGAGCTTCAGTACATCCCACTTCCTTACCAGCCCCTTGAAACCTCCTTGATGACAGTGCTTGGTGACCACAACAGGCAGTAAGTACTAATATTGCAGTACAGAGAATTTCCCCCCATCAGTGAAGCATAACATTCAGTTTCTCCAGCTGTTATTCTCATTCCTGGAAACCTGCTGGAAAAAGCCACTTTGGAGGTAAATGGACTATCTTGGCACAGAGGCATCACCCACATCTCAAAAGAATTCACTGAAGAGGATGGGGCTCTTGCCCTG
This sequence comes from Psittacus erithacus, assembly GCA_009867235.2. Taxonomy (NCBI): domain Eukaryota; kingdom Metazoa; phylum Chordata; class Aves; order Psittaciformes; family Psittacidae; genus Psittacus; species Psittacus erithacus. The sequence goes on along the minus strand of WYDI02032740.1, from coordinate 54,628 downwards.
AGACTGGCAGCTCCTTTTGTTGCACTGCTGGGATAGAAAAATGCTTTAAAGTGTGTGTATTATCTGGAAGCTCACCAAAGAGAAGGACATTTCTCTGGAGGTTTAGCTGGGACAATTGACTCCCTGCGAGCTGCTGGCATGGAGGGTGTGCCTGCAAGAAGAGGCTTCATGGCCAGTGTTCACCCTGGCCCTACCATCCCTAGTTCCCTGTCCTGTTGCGGATCCACAAAATGCTGGTTTGTATCTGGCAGGCACAGCCTTTCCCCGAGTGGCAACCTGGACTCCAAAGCACAGCAACGAACCCAATCCACCCATTTCTCTCATTCAGAATCTCTTTCTTTCTTCCTTAACTATGTAAAACATCACATGCAGCAGCCTCAGAAATCAGACTTCCAGCCTACCTGGTGTAAGATACATCACTTTAGTAACTAGATTTGCTGGGGAAAAATACACTTCACAAAGTCATTTTGATTATGAGAACTTGCTGGAGATAAATGCTACTGAGGTACGTACTAGTGCTGGAAATGCGTCTATCCTATCAGTCCTGCCTATCCCATAAAACTCATCAGCTCATAGGTCTTTCAGCAGTGTCCTTCCAGAATTACTTCTGTGAATCAACAGACAAGCACCAGGAGAAAAACACTAAAATCTACCAGCAACTTAGATTATACTTGTCATTTTACTCCACAATAGGATTCAAGCTATCTACAAAACCAGAAGGTTTTATACTGTATTCACAATTTACCAAGTTAATTTGCATGTTCCTCCCAATTAATTAACTAAACAGTTAGAGCCAGGACCCAGTCTCAGATCCAGGGATACCATCTGTCACAACCTGGCTCAGTCCCATCGTGTAAGGTCACCAGTCTGCTGTGAGTGGGCTCAATCCATGGGGTCCCACCTGCTTCAAACCCAGTCATTTGAGAGGCAAATGCCCTCTCCTTATACTCCCTGAGGTCACAGAGCTCCTCCAACCCTTTTCCAGAGAGGTGAAACCCTCCAGGGCAGCCAGGCCCCCCCCCAGATGGTACCCAGGGCTCATGCACACTTCTGGAAAACATATCTGGGGCTTCAGGGGAGCACTTCCACACTCCCAGTTTAATCTCCTCCATCCTCACCAGGACAACGTGATGAGAAAGCAAGGAGCAAAGTTTAAGCAGAAGAATGTCTAAACCACAGACATGGTGCTCTTAAAAGGAATTGAAAATCAGAGACTTCTGAAAAAGGGCAAAGTCCTGGCACAGTCACCCCTTCTGTGAATGCAAGGGCTGGGATGAGCACGTTCTTGCTTTCCACACACTCTCACATAGTACTTGCCCATGTTCAGCTGCCGTCCGTTATGGTGTCCCCACCAGGAACTCTTGGCCCTTTTCTCCCCACTTTTCTGTATAAAGAACCCAAGATGGCCCTGGGAAAGGCCAGTACTTAGAAAATGATCAGCATACTTAGTCCTAATTTAGCATCATGGTGGCTTCTTACAGTTAGTGCCTAGAAAGGCCGCCAAACATATTTCTGAGGCAGAGCCAACCCAGCAAGGTGCCTAGATGACATCTAGGGGATGTTCAGATATACATCCAGGAAGATACAAAACAAAGCAATACTATGTGACCCAAATACACACTTAGTGCTCTAGGAGAAGGTTCCCTGCTGTGGCACTGCCATGTCACAGAGCAGGAAGTCACTGCAGATAAAGATCCCTTTTCCAAGTTGTATGGCAATGTGCCCACAAGGCATTGATTAAAGATTGGCAGAGTGAAGCCCTAACATTACAGAGCTCAAAGGAAGGTCTGACTTTCATTTTGCTGATTTGAAAGCTTCAATCATGGGCTACAAATGATACAAGGGTGTGCCTACAGATAAATGGGTTTTCTTAGTGCTTTATAATATCAGCATGTGGATTTTCGTGCTGGTTTTGACATCATCTGATAATTGTATTTATTTCTGAAACTGGTTAACTGCGTGGAAGTGTTCTAGGCAAAAAACAATGAAACTAGCAAGAGACTCAAAAGAATAATTCGTGATAAATTAAAAGCAAGTGTCTCACCTACCTACAGAAGAATATATTCTTTAGAGAAAAGTAACCATCTGTTTTTTGATGTGTGTTGAATTTAAACACATTGAAATGCATATATTACATAATGAAAATGATGCCAAAGTGAACATTAAAAATGCGACAGAATAAACCTATATTTTAACATGTGTTTTTACCATGTCTAGCAAAATACCATTCCTTTTGTGCAATCACATAAACAATAATTATGAGTACACATGTGTGTGCATGCGTTTTTAGTAATGAATTCGAAAAGTGAAAATAGCAAAGATGAGAGGGACATTTAGGATGGATCAAGGAGTAGTGGAGGAAATCAAACTTTCCTCAAAGTTAAGAAAAGGAATATTTACCAATGTACCTTAAATCTGAAATGAAAGATGGAAGATACAAATACAGCTAGAGAAGCTGTATATAGTCTTGCCGGCATTTACAGACAAACAAATGAAGATACAAGACAGATTAAAAATAATCACGAATTTTAGATGCCTCCACTTCAGAGTGCCAGATTTTATTCACCATAGCAGCACCTAGACTTCTGAAGGTGTCTTGCTTAGCATTAAAAATAGGCCCTTTTTAGTGTCTCAAGTTCAGCACTCCAAGGACACAGTTGGAAATGTTAGACGAAGGACCAGATGTGTAAATTATCTGATTTCCATTGATGTAAATGGGAGTTAAGCGTCTAAAGGAGGAGTGATGTGCCTCTTTGCTATAGCCTTGCATTTTAATGGATTCAGCAGAGACTTAAAACTTGCGCCAAAGATTTAGAGCTTACAGAATTTTTCAACCAAAATCTCAACAACCCATGAATAAATAAAAGCCTCTACAGTTGTTAAGCATGATACTTCTTTTTTCATCAGTCTAAAGCCAAAGCTTTCAGACTTCCCAAAGGTGGCTTAAGATAATGGATATATCTCATTTGCTACCTGAGGGAGAGCTGCGTGTGCAGTGTCATGTTGTAATTTACGGAAGGTTTGGGATTATACTGATGGGCACAGCATGGTGAAGGGAAAGGGTTGAAGAGAAAATGTCCATGAGGATCCTTATTTGGTTTAGACAAGATTTGCTTTCAAGGCCAGAATGAAACTTGGATCAAAATCTAGACTGTGCTTCAGAAGCCCACCATGGATTTGAATATATGTCTTGCTGGGATTTTTTCCCTCTCCTGTCAGTCCAGAGGGTCACTTGGACCACTTCCTTCTATGCTTAGGAATACCAATCTTTTTACATTGCTTTTGGGGATGGAAAGAAGAAAATCCCATGGGTTTTGGAGGCTGAAATGAAGCAGAAACCGTTTGCTGCTGGCTGCAATGCAAGTACATAAAGATGGCCCAAAGCCCAAGCCATGCATTTATTTATTTATTTTTTCTTGGGGACCTTACAATCTGAGAAACTTAGACAGTCTTGCAGCTCATTAGTTTGGTAATCCCTCTGCTTCAACAACAGAAGCAGAGGGAGATGTGACTCACTTCCCAACTACCTCTGGCAGCTGAAGGCAAATCAGTGCTCAGTCTCTAGGCCAACAAGTTAGTTGTCTCTAAGCTCAGCCATGCCAGGCTTGTGCAGAAAAGGTGATGCCACCTCAGTGCATGCAACAGCCATGCCCTTTTCCCTCCAGCTTTTCCGTCATAAAGTAGGGTGGAACAAACATCCAAGTCTAAATTTATCAGCAATCTACAGTTTTCTATTAGCTAGGGAAAAGGAAAGGTCAGGAAAATCTTTATGTACCTAAATAGCCATTGCATTTGAAATTCCTATTTTTTTTTCAGGCAGAAGCATGTTTCCTATTTATCTGAAAACATCCTGTTCAAATTTAAGATTTTCTATGGTTAGCCGCTGTTCATTATTATCTGATCTCAAACCAGTCAGGATGCGAATAATTTCTGATGGGTGACCAATAGGGTAAATAAAACAAATGAGGAGAGAAGATGTATGGTGAATCCTTGCATGGTGTGGTTGATGTTATGATCTGTATTTGAAATGGGGTAGGATATGGAGGGTCTACCAGCACTTCTGAGGAAATCAGCTAGATAGCCTGGGGTCTGCAGGACATCTGCAGGGCAAATATATCCATGTGTCCTTTTCTGATTATTACTTGTTACTGCGCAGTTTAAAATGTGTGTGTCATGAAATAATATGGGTAACCTTATGCTCTAGCTGTTATACATGATGTGCCTTGTGCCTCTCCTTGAATCTATAATTTTTAATCAGACATCCATCATAACAGCAATTATTTGACTCCTCCTTTGGAAGATAATTCTACATGTGCATTTCAAGTGATTTTCAATATTCAGTTTAGCAAAACATTCCAAATCCAACATCTAAAGTTCAGGTCTCCTGCAGTTCACAAAAACCTGTGGAAATGCTGACTATCTCCAAACCCTACTCGAGTCAGTGGAAGCAGCAGGGCATGCAGAATACTTTTGCTTTTGTTTCTGCTTCAGTGACGGTCACTTCTTGTTCTTCAGCTTTTGTACAGCTCCTTTATCTTAGAAAGGCTCCCTGTGCATTGTGGAGCGTTACCACAAGAAGAATGCTGGAAGAGTTACACTGCTTTGCCTTTTGGTTTTCGTACACATAAATCAACCTTAGATCATAAAACACAACCTGTAATAACAATCACCAATATTTAATAAATTTCTGACTAGTTTGAAAACCTGTTCAAATACTTTGTACCACCCACAAAAACATTTGTAATAAATTGCAAAGCAATAAAAATCACGTAACACATAATTACTGGCATTATTGTATACTTCACTTTTTCTGAGGAGGGAGGAGCTGGGTAGAGAGAGGAAGAGGCTGGGTTTAAGGTAAAAAGGGAACTTTTCTAAGCTTATTCATGGTATGATTTTTTAAAATAATACATTTTAAGCAGTGCTAAATGCAGAAAAGGGCTTTTCAAACAGTTCTGTTTCTGAATGAGTCATTACTGATCAGTAGGATTCTCTTAACAGGGGATTTACAGGAGAAATAAAACCTATTTCCATTGAAATCAGTGGCAAACTCCCATTGACTTCAACAGAGGATTGACCCAGCAGATGTATTAGAGCCAGAGATGGAAAAGCTTATGAGAAGTGGTGGGGGTGCTTTAATAAATCTGCAAGGACTCTTCCAATTTCTTTTCCGCAGCTTTCGGCACATGCTATCATTCTCCTAGTTTGCACACAGGAACAAGGCGTAAATGTGTAAATGGCTTAAATACATACAAACACTAAATTCATGTTTATGTTTGCACTAATGTAAGCCTCTCCCCTCTTATCTGTGGCTTGTGGTGAATTTACAATACTTGTGTCTTGGTTTGCTTTACCAAGAGATGTGTTACTGGCCACTGTAAGGCTATTCTGCTTGTAACCTGAAAAAAAGAAAAGAAAGCCAGTTCTATCAAGGAAGGAAGAGACCAGCAAACCTATTTACACTTCCCCAAAAGAGCAGAACACCAGTTTTCTGCTGAAAATATAAGGTTTTGAGCTTAAAGTAGGAACTGAGGTTACTGCAGTGTGACATTTCCAATGAGCCAGAAGTGACTTAGAAGCATCATTTTTTAGTTGCTTTTTATTTTTTGTTCTTAAAATACATAGCAAGCTTAATTCACATGGAAAGTCCCAGAAACTCAGGAACTTGCATACTCTCGGAAAAGGGCTCAGAGTCTTCTGACTATGTTACATGTGATTATTTAGACATTTGAACCAAATTAACTATTCAGTTTAAAAAATATATCAGCTATAAGCTTTACATATGACCCAGATTCACTCCTTTCCAAAACCTGATTTAGTCCTTAATAGATTCCCTGATAATTATGACTTGCCCAAGATATTAAAAAGTTAAAGGCATTCATTTTTGCAAGGAACTCTATTAATCTGATCAAAGTTATAATACAGAAGAGATTCAAAATGCTCTCAGGATTTGCAGACACGCACAGATAGAGATGGTGCCTCAGGAGCTGGGTACAATTGCATCTTTTGGATAGGAGCTGCAAGACAGCTCTTAGGGCTTCTGGAAATGGTCTCACTATCTCTAACCTGGATTCTGCTTTGCCCAGGCACTTTTGTGATTTAAGCAAACCAGGATAGATTACGTTTAATTATGTAAGAATGTATAATGTGTTTTACATATATATACGTAACATTTGTACTAACCCGAAAAACTGGCCTTCAGCAATTGAACTGACATAAGCTGTTTGAAAAGCACTTACAGATAGCTGAGGTCCCTTCTGCAGTGGCACGATATGAGAAGCAAAACCCCCAAATTGTCTCCCTGCTTTGGCCGGGACACAGACACTGATGTTTCTAAAGCATAATCTAGCAGGGCTTTGTCATTGGGTAGGTTCTGTTACTAATGGGGTCTGAGAAAAAACTGCTTGTACTTGGAGGAGTGGGTAAAAGTGGCTTGAAAACACAGCCCCAAATATTAATCTTGGCTCTGACTTCAGAAGGTGCATTCACCCTTTGGGGTGTGGGGATGCTACCAAGTGGAAGAAAGAAAAAGACAAGAAGTTAAGACCAGGTACTGAACCTTGTCATGAATGTCTTTGCTCCTGGCAGATATCCCAGGATCTCAATGGCTCTCAGAAAGACTTCCACTCTCTTTGGACAGTAAACTTACAGCTCGTTTGAAGGGAAACAACCTGTCTTTTACTTTACTAAAAACAGGATTTAAAAGAACTCAGCATGTGGATCTCTGCACTTTCCTACCCCCTTCTTTTTCCCAACTAGTATATTTCCATCTTTAAACAAATGCTTTGAGAGACGCAGATAGAAAAAGCAAATCATGCAATTAGCAAAACATATTTCAGTACTGCTGAAATACTTTTCCTGTCTCTAAAGTCATGCAGGTGAAAACGCAAGAAAAACAATTTGGGGCATTTCCACAGGCAGTCACAAGATCAAGTAAGACAAATCATGGACTAAGGGAGGAACAGCCTCTGCCAACTGCAGCAGCTGAGTTAGAAAGTTACATTCTTCCACCAAGTCCTTTTCCCATTGTTAACATGTGTACCAAGGCATTTGGGGAAGATATGCATGCACTGCGCACAGTCACGAGATTAAGCAGAGCCACTCACAAAATAAATTAGGCTCAGTATTAATCACATAAACCTTCCAGTCCTGCTGTCAAACCAGAGTCTCTTCTGGTTTACAAGGACGTAGAGGATGGCATGCAAAAAAATTCAAAGTATTGGCCTCGGCATCAGGGTTACGTTCATCTTCTAACAATAAACACTGTATGCATATGCAGGACATTGCTTGTAGATCATTCTGGGAACACCAATGAGCAAGCAGCGGGTTGACAGTATGATTGAAGCAAAGGAAAAAAACCCAAACTCTGCTGAATGGTATTAATAAAGACATGGAACCAAATTTTTAACAGACTGAGACGGAGGAAGCAAACTGGAATTTAGTGTACACTTGAGATGCAAGATTAATGCTCCAGAGCAAAAACAATGAGTCCAAATGTCTAAGCTAGTAAAGACATATTTAGACACCTAAACAAAAATGGCTTGACTTGCTGTGTTGCTGAGCACCTGCACTTCCCAGTGAAATCAGTGGGTTCAGCAGGCTAGCTATAGGAACACAGATTTGAAATTTGTGGATATGGAATGGAATGGAATAACAAATGGGGAGAGCAAAAGCTTCATCAGCAGACGCACTAGTCTTTGCCATAGTAGTGTCCTGCAGATGTTACAGCGACGAAAGCAATTTTCCACGATAGATGATACATTCAATATATACACAATTAAAGTAACGGGAAACAAAATGAGAAATGGGGTCATGCTCATCTGCTCTTTTGAAGATGTTTTTGCCATAGAAAGAAGCAGCTGAATGCAACTGTCATTTAGTTACATCAAAACAACATAACATGTGTGAGCAAGGGAATCCTGGCACATTAATTGGCAGTGTTGCTGGTAATGTGCTGTGTGCTGGACACTGATGCCTCTCTCTCTCCACCCCCCACCCTCCAATCTTTTTTCCTCCTTAATAAGAAAAGTAAACTCAAGAAAAGGCTTCCAGGACACAAACAGATATTGTTCCCTGGATGGTAGATATATGGGATGAATGCAACAGATTTTGTTCCACTGGATATGGGAAGATGAACAAGTCACTGCAGGGTAAGCCAGTATGTTGGACTGACAGCACACAAGCTGCTCTATAGTAATAATCCTTATGCACCCTGCAGGACACTGCAGTAAATGCAAAATACTTCACCTCTCAAAGGACTTGGATGCCTAAAGACACTCCATCTCCATGCGTCTAACCCATACTGAAATCCATGGGAATCTGGCACAGGAGTGCTTTTGTAAACATGACTAGCTGTCCAGCTGCAACTTTATGTACCCAAATTCCTTTGAAAAACCTGACCTTGGATCTCAGGCAGGTAATGAACCATACTCATTTCATTTGATGCATGTAGCGCATGTAGACCGCTAGGAGAACTATTAACTTGCTTGCCACCGCGCGAGTTTCTGGTCCTTATGGCCTCTGCTGCTGGGGGAAAAGCCGGTGGCTCCTGGGGTAGATGGAAGGAATCAGCGTCCTATTGCATTTGGCAATGTGGCGCTTCCACATCCACCTGCATCCAGTCGTTCTGCCAAACTACAAGCCCTAGTTTTTTTCTGGTCCAGTTACATCTCCCAAAGTGCAGGTGGACGGGTAATAGAGTAGGCTGGAATTTCCTCAAGTTCAGCTCTGAAATCAATATGCTCCAATCGTACCTAAAGGGGCCTGAGTTTCAAAGTTGAGCAACTCTGGCTGAGGTCAGCGGACTGAATGCCAGCAGAAAGTCTGAGATGTGAACCTTTGAGTGAGGTGTATGGCTTCCACTCTCCTTCTTTCCCAGTAAGACCACTGCTATGGGAATTAGGGATCCTTGATTATCTGTGGAGTAAGCTCTTTGGTAATGCTTCCTCTCACTCTTCTGCCCATATGACACCACTGGTACTGCCCGTAAGCCTCCCCTTTTGAACAGTGGGGAATACCCAGTGAAACTACAGATATATCAGTCCGAATGAGATGACTGGCATATGTTGTTTTCAGGCAGTGGGAAAGAGGACTTTCATGAACAGTATTACAAGCTTCAGGGTCTTGTGACAAATTAGAATCGTAAACGTAGCATAAATTAAAGGCTTCATAGGCATTAAAACACACAGTGCTTATCATTTCCACACTGAACTAGGGACTTAAAACCTTGAGAGATGTGAGCTTAAAATGTATTTGTTAATTTGTATTTTTGTAGCATTCTTAAATAAGTTGGTATTGGTCTCGTATTGCTTCTAAACTCCATTCTCTATAGCTCCAGATTAACCCTTCAGATTGAATACACATAAACAATGCAAAAAATAAAGTACAATGGTTAAGAAGGTACTAAACCCACTGAATCCTGAACTTTGTAATGAGAATCCTTTAATTTCTCCTTTAAAAAATATGAACTAAGCCTATAGTGTTCTACACATACCAAAACCCAATGATGCTAAGAAGTATTGTATAGGTTATTTAAGCCTGAGCTTTACTGCTAAACGCACCTGTAGTCATGAAATGCTTCATTTCATTTGTTGGGTTGAGAAGCCTGATTACAGGGAGATACTAGCTAGTTAAGGGCCTTGTAGCCTTTCTTGTTACCAGAGCAATTTTCTCTCTAAGCAGTTCGGCACAGACAAGGAAAAAACCCTCCCGTCTCCCATCTCTTAGGCCTGCACTTTAGCCACACATCCCTTCCCTCTCTGTCTATGTGAAAGCTGGAAGACCACAGCGTCTGGCAAAATATTTAATGATAATAACACTAAAACATTTCCCACTGACTGGGGGAACTACAGAAGTAACACATAGTGTGTGTAGGCCTCTGTCCAGGAATAATAAACTATAGGTTTCAGTCTGATGGTGAAAAAGAGCTCAGATAGCAGTGAAACAAATACATTTATCCTTATAAGACTGAAAGATAGCTGTTCCGGGCCAAATATTAAGTGATAATTACTACGGATAAGCAAACCCTGTGGAGTTGGAGGTTTTGTAAGCAGCTCAGGCTTTTAATGTGTTTTGGAGTTACAGTTTTATAAAATCCCAGGCTTAGGGAAAAAAAAAAAGTTGGATAGAGTTAGAAAACCCATAACTCTCCTTTTTCTGTTCCTACTCCACTGCTTCTGTTGGAATAATGGCAATGGTCATGGAGGTCCCACAAGAAGGAAAATGAAAATTTTGATGTCCCTCTCCAACCTCTAAATCTTGATTCCCTTGCAGCACACTGAGGCTAACACGCTGCCTCTCACACACCCAAGCAGCTCAGAGGGGAGTGTTTTTCCCTCATCTAAGCAGGCAGAATGGCCAGCAAACACTGAGGTTTTCAAGCCTCTCAGTTTTTATTGTACCCATAGAGATAGTTGGTGTTTCTTTCTCAAAGTCTTGGCTGCTGCAACTGGCTTATTACCTAGGAATCTTTGCATTCTTTTAGGACAAAGAAAATATACAGGAACTAAAACAAAATCTAGGCGCCAGGACTTCTGAAAGAAGCTGTCCCAAGTGGTGACTTCTCTACTTGAGAGGTTTGCATTGCTGATTGTACCACACATCCTCAAGAAACTATGATACTATCTATAAGCCCATCAGCAAAGCAGTCTCTGAGCTGCTGCTCGGCTTTCTGAGCCCCAAGCAGAGAAAGAAAAGGCACAGGAGCAGAAGCACAGAAGTTGTGCTGGCAGGAGCAGCTGGGAGCAGGGAGTTACTCTCTAGATACCCATCTGCCTCAGCAAAGAGCTCCATTGTGCCAGCTGCTTTGCCTTCATCCACTGTTTTCCTAGCTTCACCCCTGCTAATCTGGGGCCATGGCTGCAAATCCCACTATTGCCCCAGCTTCATTGCATAGTAGCAATGACCTTAAGCCAAAGTGGAGGGACAAATGGCGCATAAAGTTATTGCAAACATGCAGATTTTTAAGAGGCAACTTGGACAACTGCAAAAATTAAGTCACATAAATTGTCACACGGGCCTTCCTCTTTCCAACATCTCTTCATCTGCTGTGATAAAATGCAGCCTGGTTCTACAAGTGGATGTTTTATTCTTTATCTGTTCAGAGAGAAGGAAATCAAAGAAAACCAGGCTTGCTTTGCTGCATACAAGACTGCCACCCTTTCGGAAATCCAGCAGCAGTAAACGGACAAAAACTTCAGCTACATGCTATCATAAAAAAATGCAGACTGGCTTTGCTCTGACACAACCAAGCCCTGCTTTTGAAGGATGCTGCTTTCCCAAAATGCCTAACAAGAAAGTTTCATACTACTGGCATAGCCAGAAACATTTTGTCTGGAGCTGCAGCTGAGTATTTTGGCATCCATACTCCTTTCATCTGTAAAGGTCCTCCATTTACCCTCTATGCAGTTTATATTCCTGGGCACCAGTGGCAGCAGTAGCAGACAGGGCTTTTTACTCAACTTCTCCCATTTGCACTGCCCTTGCTCTGCGCCAGATTCCACCAACCTGGACAGGAAATGACTAGGAGCTAGTGACTTTTGAAAACAGACCTCTAAGAGCAGACAAATGCAGCAACTGCCTTGCTATAGAGAGGACAAGCTGCCATTACTTCTCCCATACAGAACTGAATAAACGCAAGGGCTAGAGTGTATGACCACAGCAGAAATACTTCCTGGGAGAATGGGAAGAATGGGAGAGCTTTCCAGAAGTTGTGGGGTACAGCTGTAAGAAGTAGAATCCACTGATAATATGGGATTTTTCCTCTCTTTGCTACTCAGCTAGGGGAAAGAGTGTCTGGCCACAGCTAGGAAATCATACATTGTTAATTCAGGACTTCTCTTCACAGCAGCCCAAATTGGCATTTTGCCCCTTTTAAAAGGAAAACAAATCTAATCCTTTTGGAGTTCTGTTCCTTATTTCAAAAGTGTGTGAGTGGGTTTGAAATGAAACAAAATATGTCCACCTCTTCTTAGTAATGCCAAATTACTGGAACTGATTGGAGGAAGGAGTGATCAGAGGGCACACTGCATGAGCTCCACACAGATTGCATGAAACAAACCTCTCTCTTTTAAACAATGCAGCACAGGGACCAGAACTGAGCATAATCCCCTGAGAGAAACACCAGACCAAATACATCACTACAATATTGCTGCTGTCAAAGGAACTGAAAGATGCAATCAATACATTTATCAGAGAGTATTTGCTGGAGCCTGCCAGTCTGAATTCTACTTGAACTGGTACAAATTAGGCATAGCGGTGTTTGAATCAATGGGCTGACATCAGCAGAAATGAAATCTGAGTCAGGACTAGAGTCTATAAATAAACCCTCTACAACCTCCACTCTATTTTGTTTTCTTCCCCCTTGCCCCAAGCTGAATGATATCTTGTCACTGTAAAAACTAACAGAAAATGGTTTCTGCTGAGCTGCGTTAAGCAGGGAAACATAGATGTGTAAGCGAAACAACAAACAAGGAATCTGTAGGCAAAATTCTCCTGTCTGAGGCCTTAAAACCATCTGAAAAGAGTGCAAACCATAGATAGCTTCAGTCTTTCCTTAGAGACGCAGCATGGACTGTGAGCTAGAGGGGAAGAAAGTCTGGAGGAGGCACCAGTCTGTTTGCATTATGTAGTCATAGCGCTAGCTGGAGCTGACTTGCAGCATCTGTGAACAGGCTTCTCCCAATAAAGAGACTCTAACTAAAGGATATTGAAATCCTGCCATTTTATTACGTAGGATAGAAGGGATGGGGGAGTGATGCTTACACTGAAGAAAGGTGTGTATTCAAGAGGAGAACACCACAACATTTATGGAGAGGAGCAATATGACTTGGTTTGCAGGAAAACTGGATTTTGAGATAAATAGTATTGTATAATCACTGGAACAATACAAAGGAAAAATGGAACCAGAATACAGAACTGACCATAGAGATTAATAAGGCAAAGGTTTGCCTCAACCTTATATCCCATGCTTTGGCTGGGAAATACAGGAATAATAGATAGTTGTACATGATTTGAGGCAGAAAGATACTGTGGACAGCTATTGGGGTTGGGATGGAGGCAGGGCATGTATTTTGTTTTTACCTGAAATGAGGAAGAGGGCAACTTAGATACGTGAGTTACACAATGGAGAGCTCTGAAATCCATATGTAACTCCAGAGACAAAAAGGATTCTCTAATCAGAAACAGCATCATTCGTGAGACATGTGATTTCAGTTTCCAGAAGAAAATATCTAGAGAAATATCTCCAACCCTGGGCAAATGCATACAAATGTCAACAGCACAGGAGCTGTCCAAGGGAAAAATCAAAACAGTGACAGCCATTAGTGTGCAGAACAAGTACATAGATGCAAGATAAAGAAGCCAATGACTCAGACCACTGCCAGACTGAAAATCATGGCTCAGTGTACGTACTGTGGGAAGAACATGAGAGGCAGAAATTAACATTCTCAGCCACTGAGTAAAAGTGCAAAGAGTGTAAGAAATCTGCCCCAGCATACAGCCAGATAAGAAGGAAGAATAGCTTTCAGCAAGTGAAAAGATTGGAAGAGCACTGGAGGTACCAGAATTTATCAAAAGATTGAGGAAACTAGTATTAAGGTTAGTCACAGCATTAGGGTTTGAAAAGGAAGAGCTTAATTTCATTACCAGATCCTGCAACACTCACAGAGCTAGCTGAACACTTACACTGCCAGCCCTGGCAAAAGACTTATAGCTTGGGAGATAAGGGGTGAAAAAGTTACAGTATAGCTTTAGGGGAGTGTTGGTATTAGAGATGTGAAAAGTGGAGATGAAAAAAAGCATCTGAGATCTGAGAACAATCATAGGGAGATGCCTAGAGTATAAAATGAGTAAGCCTAATAAGATACCCCCAACATTCAGCCATGAATGTCACAATCTTTTCTAGTCCCACCTTGAGCACATGTAAAATGTATCCACAGGTCACCCAGCAAACGATTCTGTGCCTTCGTCATAAGATCTGAAAAGAACCAACTTCCTCAGCATTTTGTAACATGCCTCTTTCTGATTTCATTTGGTTACCATAGAATTGTATTGAAAGAGACAGTGAATAAATGATCACCATTGATCCTGTACATTCTGCCAAAGATTTTATAAACCTGTATCACACTCCCTCTGTATGTTCTGATTTCTAGAATAGAAATGCCTAATTTATATGGCCCTTATAATGTTCTATTACATTTTTACCCATTAACCAATACTCAGTATCAAATTAGGTTAGAGCTCTTCAGCTTTCCAAAGAGAAAGGAAGAGTTAGGTTGGGTTTGTTTTGGAATAAGAAGATAACATGGTATTGCCAGAGCCTATGAGGCCCAACACTGCCTCTGTAGCATCTGGGAGCTGCTAAGCTGTCGTTAAGTCTAGGTTTTGAAGGGAGGTTCTGAAAGATCTGTCTATATGGGCAGAATCAGCTGTGGTTCATGATTGTTCTTGGGATGGGCCTGGGTTTGGTTTGGAATTTAGAAACCAGAAACAGGAGAGGTAGGATTTCTGATGCATCCAGCAGGGCTTGAAGGGTCATGAAGAGAACTGGGATGTGGAGGAACCTATGTCACCAATGCCTTCAGCTTCAGAGGAAATTTCTAGAGATCATTTTTATCTTTAGAGCTACATAAACGTCAATGAAGAAATTGTTCCTGGATACTGGAAAACACTTTATATTATGAACTCTAGGACACACTTCGATAGCTAGGACATTACAGGAAACACTCCCACTGCACTACACGTATCTTAGCATGCTAAGCATCCTCTGCAGGGCTCCCAGAAGCATGGCCAGCTGGGAGGATGTGGCAGTGGACACCCCAGTGTGGATAGCCTCTGGGCACCCCTTACACCACCCGAAGACCTGCAGTACAAAGACCTTCCTGGCCCTTGGCCATGTCATACTTCACAGGCCTGGAACTCAAGGCCAGAACTCTGCGGAGTGCCCATTGAGTTTCCACACTTTCTGCTGCCAGGGGATAGGAGAAATACAGATGTGTTTGGGTGTCTTATGTATATAAATACAGAGAACACAGAGATATGCCTTGGAGGAGTTAAAGTGCCAGAGCATGTAAAAAGGGTCTCCCATGACAACTTCAGCAGATAGAGCTAGTTGTATTGTCAAAACTTGGAATTTCACCTAACTTGTCTTGAATTCTAAGCATCTCTTTTAGATTCTTAGGATTTGTAGGTCAGGAAGAGAAGAAATAAAAAAAATGAGGTTTATTTCTGAGTCTTGTAAGTCTTGCTATGATAAAGATGGAGCGATGTTATTAAGAGGAAGAATTAGTTCACAACTTGTTGTTTTGAATGGTTTGTGATTTCTGTATCAGATCATGGCTGGGAATATGGCTGGGTGTACTGGTAACACTTCTTTCAGAAAAGAAGAAATAACAATCTTACAAGTTGTGCCAGTCATGCGTTCATTTGACAGAAATGATTGAGCTTTTGTTTCTCTAAGAAGGAAAATCTCCCTCTCAGCGTTGAAGCTGAGGGGGAGGAAGTCTCTGAACAGCTTTGTGCTTGTACCTTGCAAGTCATAACAGGTAAGATGAAGGACACAGCTAGCCGGAAAAATAACTGATGAGTAATTTCAGCACTTCAAGAACCTGACTTTTGGGGCAGAGGTAAGATGGGGGAGAGGAAGTCTAGAACTTCAAGGATTTTTCTTATTCTGGGAACTTGCCAACACGACCAACATGAGGTAAGTAGCCTGCAGGTCAAACACTTTATGACGAATTTTATGGTTCCCATGAGTTGCAGGTTGTTTAGTCCCAGTCTATTTTAATCTAGTCGCGTCTGATGAAGGATAAGAAATTAATCATAGCTTCTTTTCCCCTACTGACTACATCCCACATCTTACCCTCTCAGTGACTGTAAGATTCAGGAACAAATCTAGCTTCACAGTTTTCACTGCCTAAATCCTATCCTGAAGGAGAGGCCGGAAACCCATGTCAAGAACCAAACTCCTTGTAAGACTTTTGTTTCTGCTAGCTACATCCATCATCCTTCCTTACTAGAAACTGTGAGTTTCAGTAAGAACTCTAAAGCTAGGATTCTTCAGTCCTAAGCCTTGCTCAAACCTAAAGAAAGAACTCCTACTTACAACAGGCTTAAACACATTATGAACTATTTCTCTGCAACCTTAACAATCCTTTGGGGCTTGCTAGATTTGGGCAAGTAAGATTCCTCGGCAGAGCAAGCCACAGAATTTCTCACTCTCTGAAGCTATCTGTAAACCTGAACTAAAGTCTCATATTTGGAACAAGTCATATTCAAACACAAATCAGAAGGTGCCCTTTTCCCCTTGTCAGCATAAGGAAACTGCTGGGTGAGGTTTAGCATTCAGGGTATTGTAGGTTGTTATTACCTGTCAAGTCCTATTACAGGACTGAAGGTTTGCCATGTTCAAAGACCAAGCACTAGATAAGGTATTAGAAGAGTCTTTATATGTTCTTGGTCTCTATACTAGGATTAAGACAACAGCAGCATTTGGAATAGGGAAAGATTTCTAGCAGGATACACTATGGGACTTTTTTTTTCTTTATTCCTGCAAGTCCTCCAAGCCAAGGGTGATGGACAGCTCAGGAAGAGCATGTAGTTTAGTATTCTTGGCCGCTTGGAGGTAAGGTAGATCAGGACTGAGGTTTTGAAGACTAACTGTATGTGTCTATAGCTTGCAAAGCTGGAGAAGATTGTTTCTATGTAGATGCTGGAATAACAATCAGGTCAGCATTAGGTATTTAAGAATAGATTTTTCAAGTCAGTATTTTCAGAGATGAAGAATATGGCAGCATCTGCCCATGCTTCTTTGTCCCCAGCACTAGAAGATTCTGGCTCCAGACCTTTTCTTTGCCTCATGGAAAAGGAAATCAGCTGGTTGCAAAGCTAATACATCAGTTCCACATTTCTTATACTCAGAACTACTCCTGATTATAACCTGCCAAATTAATCACAGCCACAAAACTAAACATATCTAGTTTCAGTTGCATTTTTAACCATAATAGCAGCAGAAAATTTACTTTCTTATTCAGACTTGCTGTCATGAGTCCATGGGCTAACACAGGAATTTCCAGCAGGTAACTGTAAGCCATTACTTTTCAGTTTCTGATGCCATCAACACCGAGGCTAACCAATGTTATCTCTTCATTGTACCACAGACTAAAGATTCATAGTCAATTCAGGTTATGATTTTAGTTTTCAGGTTAGATTAAAAGTTAGGGTTACGGTTCAGGTTACTTTTGGGACAGTAGGGACTAAAGAGATAATTTTATTGTTGGGTACCTCATGACCTGTAGGACTAGAAGCTAGACTATCAGAGACAAATGGCTTGTGATTAATTCTCTTGCTGTTAGGGGTCTCTGGACTATTAACCTTAATTTTAAGGTTAGGGTTCAGAAGATCTGGGTCATCAGAGCTAGATTTATTACTGGATTCTGCAAAGCCCAGAGGGCTAGACTGATGGCTTGAACAGGAATGAGCAAATGATTTGTGGTTTGGGGCAGTTAGGGATGACTAGGCCATGGGAATAATGTAGCAAACAGTTCGCACAGATGCCAATTTTGGCCTTAGCAAAGATTTAGACTGGTAGCAAGCAAACAATAAGTTAAAGTGTCTTTAACATTTAATTGACCTACCACCAAACAAGGTATCTGTGAATATATTAGATTAACAAATTTAGCAAGCTTGCTTCCAGTCAGCTGGAAATACAACATCGTTAAGCAAGGGATGTAAGACTAGATTAATTTATCAGCTGACTAACTCTTGTTTAGTGCAAATTTCAGTGCAAAACACATCAATATACAAAAAACCATATTAAAGTGCAAAGTTTGGTGTCACTGACAGGCCACCCTACTAATAGCAACTCAGCACAAATCATGCCACTAGCCAGAATTATTTTCTACAGTATGAGACGGGAACAAGAATAATTTGTTCAATATTCTCCAGCACACAAAGCCACGTTTCAAGAAGACACTTACAAGACATGCTGAAGCCGGAAATGACTTCCTGTGTGCAGATAAATATCTAGCTATGATAAAGTCACTAACAGTAGGTCTATAAATGACAGTAACCATTACAGCCAAAAACCAGCACAAACTAAACCAGTGGTCTACTAATCAAGAGAAAGCCTTCAAAGCAAGGTGGAGAATGTGGAGAAGCAGAATGTGGAGCATTCATATGGTTCTACATAGCAGAATGTCAAGAAGACCTCCATGCTCCAGGAAGGTGGGGCGGTACCACCAAAACTGCTTTGGACAAAAGTGCTCAGTGTTCCTGATGTCAGCAGTGGCTTGCAGTACTGAACCTATTGCCCATCACCTGAATTTGCCATCATGTTTGGCATTTGTCATTAGTCTCAATATTATTGACACGAATCTAGCTATCCAAGTTTTCTGATAAGAACTAAACCTGCCACTATCTAGAGGACTCAGAGGCACCAAGTTCACCATGGTACTGTTGCAGTAGCCAAAGGTAACAGGAACAGGCTATCCAAGTTAATCAGATGATAACAATCACAACCAATTCCCAAGCAAGTACTAAGAGTGTAATGTATCTGAATACAAACAAGATGAAGACAGACATCTTTTGATCTCTGGGTCAGACCTGAGAAGGAGAGAGATAAATGCAATGCTTAGATCAGGAGAAAAAAAGGGAAATCTACTGATTTACATGCATGGCCCTTTTGTTTTCTGGGTTTGACTTCCTCCTAGCTTTGCCTTAGAAAATTAACACACGATGGATGATGCTACAACAGGGGTGGTCCCAAATGGATTTGGGAGAGGTAAGAATATCCTAAAATGCCTTTATCTGTGGGACAGAGAAGGCAGCTCCTTTCAGATGGGGGTATCTCACTTGTGTGGTCTCAAGACAATTGCAAGGAAGAGGAGGGAAAGAGGCAACTTAAATTTGTCTCTCCTTTTCCTGCTTCCTGGAAGCTTTCTCCCCTTCTCTGACAGGCATTTGAAACACAGAGAAACAAGTAGGAAAGGATGATGGATCAGGACCTGACAAGCAAAGGCTGGGAATGGGGAGGAGAGGTAGATTAGACAGGCTCTGATCCGCTAGTATTTGAAGTTGTAAGGCTTGTTGCTAGGAAGAGATTCATTTTTTAGAGCTATGTTTATTATATTTGGAAGGGGGGGCACTTAAGATGGGGTGAAAGGGTCTGCAGAAGACCAGAGAGGATGTATGCACACAGGGAAAGGGACTGAAAAGGAAAGTGGAGTGGCAGAAAGAAGTATGGGAGGAACAGGGACAGTGTTAAGCACCTCAAAGAAGTCTGCAGAGCTGGCAGCAAAGAGCACTGCTTCAAGCACCAGACAGAGCCACATTAAAGGCTCAAAACCAAAACAATCTGACTGAGCTCCTGGGAATTCAAAGGTGTTATCAGTTCACATCTCAGTACAGCTGGGTATGAAATCCCAGTACACACTGCCACAGGAGGAAACCACTGACCACTACACCCAACCAGTGAGTAAATCTGGTAAATGTTATAGAGCATGATACCAAGGCTGACAGAAGTTAAGGACTGCCTTCCATCTAAAAAATGATTAAATAGACTAAGACCCTTCAGCCTAAGGAGCAACATGATAGATGTCTGTAGAATCACAAGTGGTATAAGCGTGGTAAACAGGAAACAACTGCCCACTATTTCTTCTGGTATACAGGCCAGAGGGCATCAAATGAAAAGCAGGAAGCATTTTTCAAACAAATAAAAAGGTAGCTTTTCCCTTCCTTAACTCACAGTAAAGCCAGCTAAACCCCTTGCCAAAGGATGTGTGGGACACCACAAGTTAACTTGCATTTAAAAATTCATGAACGAATTCACAGAAGAAAAATCCATCATAGCTATTATAAACAAAGGCCCCATCTCTGGCTCAGGAATTACCCAAGCCACAAATTCCTGGAGCCTGAAGAGTATTTTGAGGAAGTCTCACTACATTTGCCTCCTTCCCACAGCCTTCTTCCATCATCTGGCCCTGACCATCCTAAGAAATGAGATGCTGGGTTAGGTAGGGATGAACCTTCAAGCTTAACCCAGCCCACTGTTGTGGGCGAATGAAAGACAGAGGTAGAGAAAACCAGAAGTATTCCTATGGAATAAGTGCAGAAAGTCCATGTGTCATGATAAATGGAACCAAGCCCTGAATTTGGAAATGCTGAGCTTCAGCCATCGCTGGAAATAAGATACGCCTGTCACGCAAACAACCATGAAAGCACTACCGAACAATAAAGGGAAGCCAGATAGGGTGGAGGCAGGTCCTTCACTAGCAGCAATAATTCAACCGCATAGTGGGAGTTTCATTTCAAACCAATATAGTTGAACATCTGTGAGACTTATGAGGCTGTAATGGGCTGGCAAGACAGGATTCCTTGTCTCTTCTGTGACTTATGTGCTTGTAATGTCTGGCCTTAGAAAATCAGCAAGTACTGGCACAAAGGACATGGCAACAACAAATATATTTAAAAGGGAACATGCAGCAATCCACATGGAGCTTGGAGGGAGGAATCCAGGCTGCTGCTGGTCAGAGGGAGAGAAAATAGCAAGGAGAGTCAGTATGCACTAAAGGGATGCTAGCTGCAGCTGCGGCACAGCATTTTTTCTCAACTCTCTTCTACTAGAAGCTTTTCAGTAGCCTTCTGATACTCACAAAGCTCATCCCAGTTCACAGGCTAATGTGTAATTGGTATCTGTGCAATCTTTTGCCCTTAATTTTCTTTAAATTAGAGAACTCTTATGGAAATCCAGTGTTGACTATTCTCCTTCCCACTGCCCCCATACCTTCAAACCAGCTCTACCTCTTCACATACGTTTATAGATATTAACAATTTCATGCCTCAGTCTCTTTTCATCTACTAGACAAAGCAGGCAAACTGGTTTTATGTTATCCCATAAGATAGGCATAGGTTCTAGTCTATATTTATCACTTTTCACTATGCAGGACCAGAGCTGCACATAGATCTCACTTATGCCTTGTAAAATAGTATTAATTCTTCCATATCTTTACTGAAGTTATCTTTGACAAAGTTTAAAGGTTTCATTTGCTACTTTCTGGGGTCCTTCAAATGGCATGAACATTTGTTGTCAAAACATAATCCAAAACCCCATGCCTTTTTCCTCCTCATGCATAGGAAAATCAATGAGTTCTCACCCTAGAGCAGAAATTTCTGGCTTTAGCTCTTTATGTGCATGACCTCACAAGCAGTCCAGTCTTCAGTGTCATACATGTCAATTCTCGGTATGTGATATGTGGATCTCTCTTCCCATCTTGAGGTTTTATTCGCATACAGTTAATTCTGAGCCAGCAACATTAATGAAAACATTTGAGTCATTAAGGAACAAAACCATTTCTGCAAACACCTACTTGTGTTCTTTTGCCAGTTGTCCTTCACCTATGAGTACCAGCCACTCCTGCTTACCTTTTATCCATCTTGAAGCTTCAGTGTTAAACCCTGTCTGTTGCCTCCTAACTTATTACCCATATATAATTTACAAGAATTCTTCAGTGAGTACACGTAGACAAAATCCACCCAATATCAAGAGTGAATATCAGGTTGTCCTGGCATGACAGCTGGATACACCTCAGCTGCAATTTAGTTATTTTTCCCCACCATCTCTAATTGTCCTTTTCTTTAAAATATAATCTAAAATGCTGCATATTAGGGAAGTGAGCCTAGAGGGCAATTCCCCAAATCAGATTTCCTCCCTTTCAGCAGCACTAAACTTGTGCTTTCAATTTACTAGAAATATTAAATATAATTTCATAATAATGTGTCATTTACCCTTGTTAGCTACCTGGCAACAGCCCTTTTACAGATTTATTAAATTACTTTACCTTTGACCTGCAATTTCATGTGCCAGTTCTTTCAGCATTCAGAAGTGGAGGTTATCCACTTGCTTTACTTGATCACAGTGAGCGTTTGGAATTTGCTTCACCTCATTTTGGTTTCTCCAGATCCTCATTCCTGTTTGTCATCCTGCCCATCATCGGGCAGGAAAACTTATTTGAAAACTGAGGTAAAGTATTTACTCACTTTTTTGGGATATACTTTGAGAATCAAATCCCTGCCATATCCTTATTTCATGTAGCATTTCAAATTTCATCTCCTTTCTTCTCTTGTTCTCTTTTTATTTCTATAACTGAAGAACTTCTTGCTGCTTTCTTTAATTTTCTTTTCAAGGTTCAACTCATTCTGATTCCTGGCAGTTCTTACTTTGCCTGTGTATTTCCTGACATTCAAGACACAGCTTTCTTTGTGGGTCAACCCTTTTTTCCATCACTTGCAAGCTCCCTGCTTACTCTTAATAGCCCTTTTGGGATGGCTCTTCAGCCAGTTAGGGTTGGGACCCTCTTGGTAAGTCTTTTCCACCCACCTTGTTGGGATCCAGATTACAGATAGTTTTGTACCTTGGACTTCAGAAATTCCAAACTTCCTCTACATTCAAATCCCTGTTTTTTTCATGCCAGTTGACTTCACTAACCAGTTCTCTTAAAACTTATCATATGGATATTTCAGAGTATATAGTGTTACATAGTCCTTTATGTGTTTAAAACACAAGTACCACTAACTTCAGTTGCAGCTGTGAATGCTCAGCACTTCTGCAAACCAGACCCCAGAGTCTCCTGTAAGAACCCCAGAAATGAGGAACACACAATTAGTGACCACCTGTGGAAAAGTGTGATGCCTGGTAAGGCACAGGGACTGAATGGTAAAGGGAAAGGGAGAGAATCCAACTATGTGAGCCAGTATTGAACTATCACAGCCGTATGACCTGTTCTTTTTCTTCCTACAGCTGCCTTGTTCCACCACCAAACATCTCACAGGTTTTTGTCACAAATGAAGAAAGAGTACTAAAGACAATACCTTGCCCCAGTGCTCATTCTTGATTCACCCCCAAGGCAGGCCAGTGAGTAAATGGCCTATGGAGAAAAAATACCCAACAAACCAAACAAAAAAAGCCCCAGTATACCTGCAATGAAAGATGGCATCAGAGAGCGAATTTATGGGGAGGGCAGGGAAATGTAATCATGATATCAAAGTTCAGAGTACTTTGGAAATTTTAAAACTTCCAGGTGCTTAAATGAAACTTTAATAGCACTCCCAATATGTGTTTTTCTGTGCATTTTGGCTTGATTTTTTATGTTTTTTGAAAGCAAAGTGAAAAAACAGAAGTTCCATTGTGTAACTACTTGTAAGCACTGCACTGTCAACCGTATGAATTTTCCACACAGGTCTAAGTAATTTAATTCAATGGAGTAGCTTATAGCGATAGGTGGTTGACCTCTTTATTGGCAACACTGAAGCTGGGATGACACACACTCTGCTAGCATTTAAACAGACTTTTGCTGACAGCAGAGAAACTCTGAGAGGACCTAAATATCAGATGCATTATTCCATGTTCCTTAGCTATTTGTCTATCCCCTGTCAGCATTGCCCCTCCTGTCTCACCTTCTCTGACACAGCTTTGCCTTCATTAATCTCTACCCTGCTGCTGCCTCAGGATCCAAATTTCATCTTTCTCATGAGGCCTTTCCACCTGCTGCTCCCAGCATGTCTCTCCCCTTGCCTAACAAATCTGAGTCCTCTAGGTGCTTATGCACAGTCCCTTTTCTTCTCTCAGTTCTAGTCTTATTGTCCAGAAAGCCTTAATTCCCATTTTACATTGTAGCTCCTCATCTATTCATTCTTGCAGCTCTATGACAACTTCCCCTGACCATCTACCCTTCCTTGTACATCTCCCTTTCCCGTGCTCCAACAAATAGGATATATAGTCTGTACCTACCTTCTCATCAGCTGTTTGCTCTCAAATCATTACCCAACTAGTTAGTTCCAGTTTTTCCCTGCTTCATGATTTAGGCTCCTCTTTAGCACACCTCTTCCTTCCTCTCTTCCTTCCCTTGCCTAGCTATGTTCTAATCCTGATTTCATTTCCCAGCCAGCACTTGAGTTCTTCCACCTTCTTATCCACGATCAATTCCCTGCTTTCTCCTGGTGGTTCCTGCTCTCTCCTTATTCCTCCACCTGACACACTGTCCCCTTTCCCAGACAGTTTGAGATTTTCTTCTTAATCTCATGAAGATGTTGTGGTGGTGATTATGACAGATCAATGGATGCATTCAGGATCAAAAAAATTCTTTTAATCAAATGTAGATGTTTTCTTTCATGCTCAATGTATGTCCTAATCTGCAGACAATATTCTGATACTTGCTGTTAGATGTATGAGCATCGAATCCTCTACTTCCCTCTAAAGTACATTTTCCAATCCTTTCTCCCCCCTTTCACTAAGATGGAAACAGCTCAGTCACACAGGAAAAAAAATTTACTTCTCTTATGTGACTCACTACAGTGAAATAAATTTGAACAGAACATCAAGAACAGAAAGTTGGACATCTTCTAAGTATATAGATAAACTGAGGTATTGGGAGAGAAAGAGAGGAAAATGTTTTGCATGGTCAGTTTACAAACCCACAGCACTCTTAGAAGTGACTGCTGTTGCACGGATATGGCCGAACTGAAAGATGGCTGGTTTCTTTGATAACTGTGTTTCAAATCAAATAAGCCACCTCATGCCAGTTTCTAACACTTTTAAAGATATGTTATGTTTTTACATGAGATGCCTTGCAAGTGCTGTCACACTAACTAGGGTGAGAGGTGATAGATTGCAGCATTACTCAGTCTCATTTACATTTGCCAGCCAGAATTTGCTTCAACAGTGCCACAATCAATACTGGATTTAGTGCCCCTCCTAACTTCAGAGTTTCCCTTCATATACAGTCTGGCTATTTTGGCTTCCCAGGTAGTGTTCATTTAAATATGCACTGTGCTGCCAGGTAACAAACCTACTGATTGTAAGCTCTGCATACTGCGAAATGACACTATCCCAGCAGGATGTTGATTCTGCAGGATCTTGCCATGTCCTAATGAAGACAGTCTGCCACAGAACAAAGATTAGCCATGTCTGAGGCTTCAATAGGTCAATTCAATCAAACAAACTCAAAGGCATCTTGGGTGGGTAATCCTGGAACAGACTGTTACTATCACTAATGTAAGCCACACAGCAATATTTCACTGCCAAGGCTTTCATCTGGTGATAAACAATGTCTCAGGAATATAATGCCAGGAGAGACAAAAAACAAAAGCAAAAGTATCTCCACCATGCATACACCCCCTTCCCCCCCTGCATACTTAATGCTGTAATGCTGAGAGTTGTTTGAGAGCATTCAAGTTGAGGGTGAGGGGAGTTTTCTAATCGGCTTATTTAGAAGTATTTAGAAGTTAAAATTGTCATTCTGTTCTGGATATATAACTAACAGAGCAGTAACTTAAAACCTTGAGCTCTGAGTACCCTTGGATGGAGACCAAGAAGCCTGAACACTATATCCATGCATCTTTGATTAGCTAGTTCCATGCGTGTACTGAGAATAAGGCATGTTTCAAAATCATTTGAAATGGCTCTTTCAGTGCTGTGCTCAAACATAGGTTAACCACCTGAGAGGTAAAGAGTGCCAGACTCTGCTACAAATTTTGCTCGGAAGCAGTGGCTAAGTGGAGGCTTGGTTTGTCTGGTTGACTTAGCCAAAGACCTGGGAAATGCATCAGGAGGAACCATCTCCAACCTGGTTTTCAAACGTGCCTCCACCCATTAGAAATTAGGTTAATCAAAATAGGGACAAAGTTTGTTTGCAAGGTTTGTGAACCTTAACAAACCATTTCCTCAACAGACCATCCTGGTCTGAATTTTGAGTTCATAATGAAAACTGAAACCCGGCCGGTGTTTGGTGGTTTGGGATTTGACAAGAGAGTATTTCACATGGTCCTAGTTATTGGCTAAGGAAATACAGTGTGGCTGTGGCTACAAAAGAGAACTAAATCCCTGAAAACTGGATTGGTAAAATAGCAGCAGTCTTATTAGAAAAAGTGTAATGTGCAATGGCAGCCTAAGTATTTTTCTGGTGTTTTTGCATAAAGCCTTTGCTTCGGATGGATTTGGCACTGTTTCAACTGCACTATCCTTTAATTGTCTAGCCCACAGCTTTCACCACAACTACCTGAAGACCTGGCTTCTGGATGAATGGAAAGAACTTCCAAGAGTCCAGGGTAACTGTGGAAGAACAGTCAGTACTCTGTGGAAAGACACATAAATCTCTGTTTGGTCTGCTAAGGCTTTAGGAAGGAAGTGGACCTTTGACACAATGGCTCATATGCTTCTGTTACAGCCAGCCCTAATACAACGTTTGTAAATGGTGCTCATGAACTGAAGCCCAGCTTTTATACACAAAGAGTAACAGACAGACAAAAAGTGCATCAATCTTTATGTCTGACATGACATATGGCTCAAAAACAAATGAAATGTCAATTTCACAGTGTGCATAATAAACCTTGTGCCTGGCATAACAGTGGGGATCATCCCGTGAAAGGGGGCTGTGGATACTGTGGACTCAGCACTTTTCCAGCTGTTTAGATTCAGGCTGCTAGTTCTGATAGTGAAAAATAGAGAGTATTTCAGACTCTAATAACTGCTATGTGCTGTTCTGACCCCAGCTTCATAAGGTACATTAAAATGGACTGTCCCTCTTCTCCACCCTTAGTTTAGGAAGTATACTGAAATATCAATCAAAGGGCTGACAAAACCAATTTGACCACAGCCAGCAAATGAAGGAGGCTGATTATAAGCCACACTGGCTAGTGTAAATTGGCATTGTTCTGTGGGCTTCACTGAGGTCAAGGACAATCAGGTGATGATTTGCCTTTATATCCCTATGCTGATACATATGGATGGAGTCTCACTTGTAACTCCCAAATAAGAATGGGATTTAAGTGTGTAAATCTTTATGCATTATGAGGAAATATATCCCATGAAAAAATCAGACTTCTATATTGTGCTCGTGCCATGAAACTTAAAAAGAAGTGCAAATTTTAGCTGGGAGGGAACTTTTATGACCTAGTTATAAATCTCTACAAGGAGTGTTTTGCAACTGAAACACTGACAAACTCTCAAGATGAAGGGTGCAAGTGGGTGCGCCAGTAACATCCCCTCCGAATTCTACTCTAGTGCAGTCAGTGTGTCTCATGCCAGCATTTAGAGTCCACAATGAAATAACCAGTACAAAGTGAGGAAAACAGTCATTTCTGAATTACTGTCCCTCTTCAGAAAATAACCACAAACCCAGGGCAATTTAGTTACTAGAATGTTGTGGTTCATATGTTCTAACAAGAGACAGTCAAAGAGAAAGCAACATATTCCCTCTTGTATATGTAAAGAGAAGAAGCAGAGGACTAAGAAATTGGTTACAACAGTACTGGTGTGACAAAGAGAAAGCATTCTGCGTTGTGCTTAGAGACAATTAAATGTGGTTTAGATTCTTCTTTGTCTATTTCATAAAACTGTCTCATCATTTTTTTCCCCCCTAGGTCTGTGTTATTGATACTTATATTTCTGGGTTTTAATTTCCTTTTCATTTTTATTATAGACATGAAGCTTAACAAATCTAACAAAACCAAGCTTTTAAAAAATCTCAGTGCTGACAACTTTATCATATCAAGGTGCCTACATCAATGAATCAGCCTTTTTCTTTACAGCTTGTCTCCCGTGCCCTTTCCTGGCCAAACTGCTCTTAAGACAGAATGACATTTGTGTTTTACAACCCCGCTGATGGAATTAATGACTATACTTATTAATTAGGATTATTGGAATTTCCCGTCTTCCTGTTTCATAGTAGCACTCCACCTCTGCTTGCCAATCATAATTACAACTACTGACTCTATCACTTTTTGCTTTTCTAAATGAAATAAAATGTTTGGCTTGGCCCTGTGCCAAGAATGGGGTCATTCCCAAACTTGTAATAACATATCCTTAGCTGATGTTTCTTAGTAACATGTGTAAATAGGAAAAAACAGTTGCACTGCGGGGGTTTAGCTTGGCCACATGTGACTACAGTTAAAGAACATGAGAAGAAAATCAGTGGTCTTTCCATGATAGCTGTTCAGTTGAACAACGAGCAGGCTGCACAGAGACAGAAGTACAGACATACGCAAAGTTAACCACTTTCTTTGCTCGGCAGCAGCACTTCCCTTCTTTGAACCATCCATAGAACCTCTGCCTGGAGCTGAGCCTCAAGGATGAGCACAGCAAAACCACAATGAAGCCTACCAGAATACTCCTTCTAATATCTTCTATTTACCGCTGGCAACACTAAAATTCTATTAAAAATACATCTTGGGATTAAGGACATTACATGTTGTTTCTTGGTGGCACTCTCTAGGTAAAAGAATGTTCCATGTCACTATGAGAGATGGGCTAAGCTGCGAAGCTTGGGGCAGGGTTTGGATCTAGGATAAATAAAGATGTTTGAGATCAAAGGTTTTTCTCTGACCATGACAAAACTGGGCTGCCCTTCAGCTTGGCTTAAACTTTGACACTCCTAGCAACTAAAGTTCAAGAATTTGTAAACTGAGCGTATTCAAATTCACAGAACAAATTTGCCTCATGCTTTGCTTGGAAATCTCAAACAGAGATCTGATATGGAAATGAAACATAAAGCAGCAAAATTCATTGAACATGTGAAGATACCCTAAAATTATTTTTCCTTACAGAGGCCTCAGTGACTTTCATTACTCAGATTTCTAGCGGTTGTTCCAGATTAAGTGGGTTTAATGTAGGCATTCTACAGTGGAAACAGTTGCAGGCTGAACACTGCTATTAGGACAAAAAGAAGAAAGTTACTGTCAGCGCAAAACATTTCATCTAGCAGGTACCCCTAATACTCTGTATAGTAACATACTATTGTACTATACTCTGTATAGTCCCTCCCTGTAGAGGGACTGCCCAGGTCTATACTAGGCATACAGAATCTTTCCTGCTGCTGATTCTGTTCCTTCAGGGTCAGCTACGGCTTCTCAGCCTCACAGAACCTGCCTGAAACCTGTAGTCTGGGAAAGCTGGAGGCCATATACTATAGCTTCCCCCTTTAAGGGCTAGGTGCCGGTGCAGAGGTATGAATACAGTGTTTGGAAACCACTGTGATCAGTCTGAGATGGAACCTGGCAATGTAGAAAATAACAGGTTGGTAAGAGAATAAAAAAAACCCAACCAAACCATAACTGCAAGCTAAAGACGTTCAAAAGGAGTCTTATCTGAGGGTTTCCCCCCCTTGCCCTTTCAGTATTGTGATTTCTCCATTTGCAACAGCAAAGAAAATGTTTCTTGCCTTGCTGTGCACAGGGACAATATCCCTGGTCTACATTTAAACAGAGGAACACCATATACTTTTCTTCATCACAAACTTCTCCTTGACTCTTACTGACTTGAGTGACTGTCTAAAATGCAATCGGACTGTGATTCCAAGGCCAAATGAGTACACCACGTACTGAGAGGAATCCTTCGTGTGTGGTTTGGTGGTTATGGCAGGAAACTGGCAGATGCGGCTCCTGGGAATTGACATTTGCTGAGACATTGGTATGCAGCAAAGCAGATTTAAGGCAGGTGGAAAATGAAGCCACAGCAATCAAAAATTATGTGCTTGGATTATCACTCCTACTGTGCAATAGGACACGAAAGCACAACCTCTCAATTGATCCTGGAAGAAGTAGTGAACATTTTGTTTTTCACATAAGCCCAGCAGAACTTTAACATAACTTGTACAGAAGCAGGTGTCCCCTCTATATTTCACATACTATAAAGTTTCCCATATGCAAAACTGGAAAAGTAAGTCCAGATCTTGGCGTAGGCTCTGGTCACAAAAATGGTTTAGCAGGATATCCAACTATTTCCCTGCTGTGGATGTACCAATGGGAGTTAGCTGGAGATCCATTTCAGTCAAGGCAAGCTAGGGTAAGCATGAGGCCAATCTCATTTTCATGCGAGGCTGATCTGAGTAGAACAGGTCTATAACCACCACTGCCAAAGACTCTCAAAATCTCTAAAAGTTTTAACATTGTCTCTGCACTCCTATTCTTTCTCTTAGTCTTTCATATGTCAGATCCATACTTTCTTTTGCTACATTATGGACTCCATGTTCGTTAAAGTAAAATCGAGATGCCATGCAAGACTATCCAGTGAGCTATCACAGCATAACAGACAGTGGGAATAATTCCCAAAAGCTCACTGGGTTAAAAGCAATAAAAACAGCTGGAGTTAATCTGCATTTCCCATATTCAGTGGATGCCTCTGAAGATGATGTATATTACATGGTGTGAACACTGTAGCTATAGGTACCATGATACTAGAATGGGAATTGTTATGCCATTAAATCAATGACAGAAGTTTCAGAGTGAGTTAATAAGGGTTTGCAGCATAAGCTGCAGGTTCCCAGAAGCTAGGCAGAATAT
Source organism: Psittacus erithacus (assembly GCA_009867235.2). Lineage (NCBI taxonomy): Eukaryota > Metazoa > Chordata > Aves > Psittaciformes > Psittacidae > Psittacus > Psittacus erithacus. The sequence continues at coordinate 24,301 of WYDI02032740.1, read as the reverse complement.
CTTTAAGCTGAGTGCTTATTCCCTAAATACATATGATGTATTTAAGGAATACATGTGCTGAGACACAGCACTCCTGACTTTTTTGAGGGGGCAGATATTTTAATCCTGCAAGGCTGGAGCTATCAATCCAGTAAAAGCCCACTTCAGTTGGAAAGAACTAAAGTAGAAAAATATGAATAATTTACCATGACAGTTTATATACCTTTCCTCACAGAGAAGGCTCCTCACATGTATATAATGACATCTCTTCATGTGATGGCCCTTCTGCTGGTACATGCACAGCACTTTCACAAAAGAAAATGATAAAGACTACATGAGTGAGGTTGCTACACACATAAGAGGTAAAGTAATCTCAGGAACTCTGTCACATGTCTGCCACTTTCTCTTTCATTTGCCACCATGGACACTGTGGTATGGCTGGTTCATCTTACTGCCTTAAAACTTGGATTCAAACATGATTCTAAGGGAACCGTGTAACTCTATTACAAGGAGATACTCAGTGTTTAGATAGCTGCTTGGCACTTGACACAGACATCTATAAACAGGCAGCAATAAAATAAAGGCTCATATGTAGAATATAGAATGAATCAATGATGTTTTCTCTGACTGCTGTGAAAAGCTGATTTAACCTTGACCAGAGCTGCTGGAAGAGAGCCTGTGTGAAATTAAAACAGCAGAGATCAGGGCAAAATCCTCAGCTGGTAAAACTGTCAGAGCTGCACTGAGGTAAATGGTGTTAAATCCCCACTATCAAATGGGACAGTCCATGTTACATCATTCAAAAAATACTTTCAAGTATGAAAAGCCAGCTAGCAAACTCAACAAGAACAAATGACTTACAGAGCAGGAAAAGCTCCTATTCATTAAATAAGGGTCAAGCATATGGGCCAGTAAACTTCCCTTCTTTTGATCAATTATGCTTTAAAAATCAAATTAAAACCATTCTTAAGGATATGTCATACAGTTAAAGCCACAAGAATGTCCCACGGTTGGGTAACAGTAAGGCAGTAAATCAGATTTTTTTTTGCAGGCCTAGAGAATGCAGGGCAGACAATAACAAAACAGACACTGGCAGCAGAGCTGCATCCTTTGAACCGGACACTGTAACAGATATATGCTGTGTTTTGGAAAAGCAGCACAACAGCACATTGCTGAGAGCAAACAGAAAGCTAAAACAAAACACACAAAAAAAGGCAAGCAACCAACCAACATCAGCAACAGCAATAAAAATACCAAATGAAACAAGAATTCTGCCTTTTTTCCACGTTCAGTCACAAAAAACCATGAGGAAGTTGAGATACGAGGACATTGCAACTGCTTTCAAACAGATCATTCTGCTACATGAGGTCAATAATACTGCTGCCACTGACTTCAGCTGAATCAGGTTTTGGCACACTGGTTTTAATTTATCACATTTTCCTGAAGTTGCAGTCTGATATAAATCCACACCAGACCAAAACTGGAAAAATGCTGTAGTTAATCAGACCAAACGAAACAACGGTCCTCTAGGTCAGAAATACAGCTGTATCTCTGATGTTAGGATTAATATTCACTCAGCTTTGAAATGAGTTGAAAAGATTCTGGGTTTGGATGTCATAGACCACATTACAGAGAGGTTAACCAGCACAGTCCTTGGATCTATGCAATCCGAACAAAAGTGCCACGCAAAGAGGCACGAATCAATAATTCTAATGACCCATCTGCCAAACGAAATTCCATTGGCTAAGCACGAATATAAAAAATCAGTTTGATAATATGGACGAAGCTTAACACCAAAAACATTTGCAGATTCATAAACCTCTTCTTGCAGACCAGGTGATAACAGAGCAATACTTGTTGCGCATATTACTGCAGAGGAGGAACATACATGCGCCATCTGCCCAATGTCAAACAGAGCATTTGTATATACTGATTGACCTGCTGCAGATGCATTTAAGAAACTCATTGATGAACTTCCTTCAGGAAAAAAATTATCTAAATTCCAGGAAATTATAAGGTATTTAAAATGAAGTCTGCTGAGTTAAGTCAATATTAATCTTTCCCTAAGTCACTGTCGAAAATCAGTACCAGAGATCCCTCAGGAATGAAGGAAGTGATGGATTTATAATGGCTGATGATTTAGTTTACAAAAGAGGTTTGATCATATTGAAAGACACAGGCAATTTTTTTGTATAATAGAGAGACATACGCTAAACTTAAATAGACACCACCTACCCAGAAATTAAACTCAAGAAGAAAGAGTTGATTTACAGCAGCAATTGTTTTTACTAGTTCAGGCATCTCCTCATTTCAGCACACTCCATATCATGCCCATAGCTCATTCCTAGAACAGTATGATGACTCCAGTCTCAACAACTGCTGCCGGGGTACTTTCTCCCACAGCCACGGCTTCCAATTCTCTATTCCCTGGCCTGTGCTTACATTCTGGCATGTGAATGAGGTCACTCATGCAATCCATGCCTGAAATGCTTAGAAGTCATTGACTGGTACTCTTTGCCCTGCAACACACAGTACTCTCCGGTACGATTAGGAGAAGTGCTGAAGCAAATACACCGCTTCAAGAATGATGATAATTCTTACCAACCTATGTGGGTGACTTCAGCTGAGGTTAAGTTACACAGCAATGTTCTGTGCCTTACTGAAGATATTCCTGTAAGAAGGATAGAGATACATAAACAAACATTTTAGCCACAAAGAATTCTGTTCATTTATTTAAAAATTACTATTTTTTGACCAAGCTACTTTCTTGTTTATGTACCTATCAAAGGGACACATACTCAGTGCAAGAAGGGCATTGATTTATTTATACAAAAATCTCTCAACAGCACTACAGCCACCACTTGCTCCTAAACCAAACACAAATACTATGTCTGTATTGATACAGAGAATTTTGGCAAGTTGTTTCAAGCTTTACTGAAGTAGCATAATACTTTACCTGCATAAGTTAACTGCATGCTAACTGCAAACGTACTTTACAAACTTTTTTTGCCTTTAGCTGCAACTAGAATACAGATAAGGAAGACGACTAGATTTCAGAACAGGTCATATGCTTAGTAAGGCAACAAACCAATCCACACCAACTAAAAAACAAAGTACATTCCTTTTCATTCCACAGAGTCAGAAAACTATCACAGAGAGATATTTCTCCCCTCTAGCTTTGTATTAACTGAAATCCACTGTTTTATAAGAACAGAATAGCGAAGAGCATTTAAATCCCCACCTTTTCAGCATTTAGGAAGAAAAGAATTAACAGAGCCTTGCAATGTCAGAAGGAAAAATATACTGATTTCAGCAGTTCAGGGAAGCCACTGTATCACAGGTACTGAAAACAGTTAGCAAAGACAAGTTTTGTTATGGCATGGGATATATGCTTGGATAAAAGACATGATAGTTCCAAAGAACACAAATGAAAAAAAAACCTGATTCAAGTTCATGAAATGACATACTATGGGAAAAGCAAGAGAGAATTTGACCTAAAAACCTATTTCTTAGACTATGATTCCTAGTCTAAAATTCAAAGAGAAGCCAAAACCAATAAACAATTAGTACAGTGTCGATGTTTATGCATACTAAATCATGATGTGCAAGGCAAAGAGTATCAGCAGTTCAAGTTATTGAGTGAACACCCTGTGAGGTATATCAGTTGCTCAAAACATCCACAGGGCAATGAGACGGCTGAGAAAGCCCATAGCAACTTCATTCCCTCAAACATAGCACAAAAGGCCAGTAAAGACCTGTGACTGGATCCAACTGGATCTTCACAGTGCACAACCAAACAGAACTGGCTTCTTCAGCATTGATGTCACTGAATGAAAATGGGTCTTGCTGTTCAGAAGACGTTCATCCCTATTTTAGCAGAAGCATAATGCAACATTGAGCTTTGCTGAGATCTAGATTTGCTGTTATAAAACAGGTAATAACAGCTCTAAGAGGTAAGAGAGTGTGAGAAGGGCACCATGGACACATTTGTGTTCTCATGCCCATACCTGTCTCACGCACCCTGCTAAGTCTCAAAAGATGGTGGCAACTGTTAAGAGACTAGGGTTTTACTAGCAATAGAGGAAACAGCTCATATAAATAAGTTCCTTTCACATCTTTACCAAACAGAGAGAAATGCTGAGATCAGAACCCTCACTGTCATTTATTTCAATTAGTTTTGATCTAAATTCTCCACTCTCCATGTGGAAGTGGCAAAATGCCAGGAAGATCAGGCTTGCCCACTGTGATGTAGTTCTTTTTAGGGCTTTTCCAGGTAAAACCTGTTCACTCTTCCGAGTTTCTCTTTGATGAAAAATCAGGCTCAGGTGCTGCAATAAGCAACAGCTATGACAGGGAATTAGAAAAAAAAGTATGCATTGTCAAATGTTACGCTAATACTTGAAGTTGTTGCCATTTACTTTCTGTATCCTGACCTGAGTAAAATGAATTTAGTTATCGCAATCCTGCTCCTGCAGTACAGAAATCACCACAAAAAGCACCATTGCAACCAGTATCACTCTTGCTACGCCTGGTAGGGAAGGCAAGTATTTAGTACACAATGACACTACCTAAGGTTGCCTCCATATAATCCTCCTCTGAAGCAGATTAGAAGAACAGCAGAGAGATGATGAGGGAAAATGTATGTTAAGCACAATTTTCTTTTTGAGTACACAGCTGAGGTTGGTTTTGCTTTCTGTTAGCCAAGGACAACAAAAGCCATAGCTGTGTGCTAAACGTTTTTTGAACAAGCTGAACAGAAATGCCCTTTAAAGTTAATCTAGGGGGGAATAAAAACTCTTTCACTTAGCAACAGTCTCTTGGTCCCCCGGCCCTTCTGAAAGCCTATCCCTCCAAAAGAGGTGCCTCTGGTCCTCTCTGTTCCTTTGGGGCTGTCAGCTGGGGATTGTAGCTCTCAGCTAATTTCCAGTATTTGGGTACTGTTTTGTTATGCAGCGGCACCAGCTATTCCCACAGGTCCTTCAAGGGGCCACATGCACTGCTACGCTTCTTTATCCCATGCTGTCAGTATAAGACTGTTCATATTCATTACAAAGGCAAGAAAATTACTTTTGAAAAATGAATGTTTACAAGCTGCCCCATGTTTTGGACTGTAAGTAGAACCTTGCATTCCAATGGGCATTCTGGGAGCTGCTGGGCATGGCTTCATATGGAATTTCAGGGAATGCAGTTCCTTCAGTGATCAGATCTGATACAACTTCAGTTCGCATCTGCAGAAGTTTAACACGTCTCTGATCTTTCTGACAGCACTAGAGTTTTTGCTGATGCTGAGAACATTTTGCTGCTAGTTTATATCCTTTCCTAAGGAAGCACAGGAAGAGAAGCCAAAGCTTTAATTCTTTAAAGCTATTCTTTTTATTTTTCTTTTGATACACATTTTTACCCATAGGCATCTTGGTTGCTAGCTGCACTTGCCAGTCCCACAAGTGCTTTGAAACCCTTCTCAAAGAAAGCTTCTTTTTCATCATTACCAAGTCTCTGTTTGCAGAGAGCTCACTGACTAAAACACACTCATCTCTTACTTCTCCTTACCATCTTTCCTAGGAAGACATACTACTCCTGCCTTTTGCATGTTTCTACAGTATGTGGGGTACTATGACAGCACTGCAACACACACCGTGTAGTCTGGTGGTTGGGAGAGGAGAGCTATCTGCATGAGCCTCCTCTGCGCTACTGAATACCACAACCAAAGCTTAAATATCATGCTGACATGAACTTCGTGAATACTAAAGAGAGACTCACAGGTCTCAGCAGCAAGGATCCTGAACAGCACATTTCCGCACCCTAAAGTGGTATCTGTGCTTGTGAGAAAACCTGTTGCCTTCTGCTCCTGCCTAGAGTGAAGAGGAACAGAAACAAGACTAGCTGCTATGATCCGCAACTGAAATGCAGAAATGCTCTACAGGGCAAAGAAGTGGTAGGATAAGTGCTACAACAGACAAGCAGGCTCAGTCAGCACATTGTTGCAGGCAGATGACGTGCTAGCAGAGCAGAACAGCAGTCCCAAGACAATTGTGGCTGGCCCATAACCTCAGTCTATGTCAACTCTGTGGCCCATAAGCCAAAGGTTTGCTTTTTTTCCCACTCCCTTGCATACCACACGGCATCTCCAGCCTTACACAACTACTGACTTCTCCCGGGATCTTTGGATGAGAGAAACAAAGTTGGGAGCAGACTCCACATAGTAGCGGCCAGTATGTTAAATGTTTGATCTGAGAGCTGAACAAGGGCAAAGGCTGCTCTGGCTCTGAAGAACCCTCCTGCCTCATTCAACTCAGCTTCCTTGAATCTCCTGCATGTGTGACAGCAAGCTGTGTCCAAGAACAGAGTAATTCCCTTTTCTGGCCATCCAGGTACTTTTTCACAGCTATGTAGAAGTTGTTCCTTTCCCTAATGCTCTCAGTCTTTGCTGGTCCCTGTGGCAAATTACTGTGGTTCTTCACCCGGTTCCTCTCTTGCTGGAATTCACCCCTTATAAGAGGCTGTAGAACCCCTTGTGGAACTGGTTGAAGGGGGAAAAAAGAAAGCCTTCACTGGATTACAGCTCATTGAACATAGCAGAAGGTATTTAAATGAATAAGAATTATGCCTATACTCAGACTACTCTGCAAGATCATTACTTTCACTGCCAGACCATTACTCTAGCTACTGTGCTTTTATAAGTTATGCATCCTCTAATAATGGTCATGGTGTAAATACAGTGTGACATATACATTATTTCTTCTCAGCCAAGAAATCAATTATAAAGCTGCTCCTGAAGAATCTCCATATATGCCAATATGTAACCAGCATTAAATTCCTCAGATTAACTGGTCTGGGGCCTCTCTGCAGCAACATTGTTAGAATCAGGTGTTTGGAAGATGAGAAATGATAGCTCAAAATGATGCTTCCTTCCCAGGGACAGAGCAAGACTAAGGGATAAACCCATGCTAATGCCTACCTCTATGCACCATCAGAGAAGGTGGCAAAGGAAATGATGCAAGATAATTCAACCTGGGCACTAAAAAACATAGCTAAATAAAGGGAAGATTTACAATGAGGGGGGAAGGGGGTAGGAGGGATTCTTGGAAACCTGACCACGTTTTGAGTGCTCAGCAACATCCTACACACAGGACAAGATTCTACCCACATACAGCAATGCATACGGTAAAGGCAGTTCCACTTCCCTTCCCTTACTCTCTCCCTTCCATTTCCCTTCCCTCTCCCTTTTCCTTCCCTTCCTTTCTTTTCCCTTCCCTTCTTTTCCCCTCCTCTCCTTCTGCTTTCTCTCCTTTCCCTTCCCCTTCCTTTTCCTCTCCCTCTCTTTTCCCTTCCCCCTTCCTCTCCTTTCCCTTCCCTCTTCTTTTTCTCCCCTTTTCTTTTTCCTCTCCCTTCCATTGCCTTCCTTTCCCCTTCTTTTCCCTCTCCCTCTCCTTTTCCTCTTCTTCACCCTTCCCTTCCCTCTCTTTTTCCTCTCCTTCTCTCCCTCCTTTCCCTTCCCTCTCCCCTTCTTTCCCTGCCGTCCCGCCGCGGGCTCCCCCCCTCCGCCCAAACCGGCGGTCTGCGCCAGTAGAGGGCGCTCGGACACCAACCAAGCGCGGTAGCGGCCTTAATGAGCGCTCGGGCTAGTTACGGCCGGTGGCGGGGCCGGGGCTGCCGCGGGCAGCAGAGGGGTGCCCGGCGCGCAGGTTGCGGGCGCGGTGCGGCGCGGAGGATGCTCCTGGCTTACAGAAGCTTCTCCTCCTGCTCCCCTGTTCTCACCGTGCAGGCCACGGTCTTTGCCAAAGGGAAACGTCTGTCTTCCCCAAGGCAGGAACAGAAGAACGTGGCGCAGGCAGGGGAGCAATAAGGCTGTTTCACACCCTGTTTTATCCCTGCGAGTTTCCCCTTTCCCAGTGTGCAGGGGATGGACACACTGGGAAGCCACAGCTGCTTCTGCAGGAGTAACGGTGTGCTAGCTCCTCTCCCCTGCACAGCGAGGAGACAGCCAAAGGGCTTCTGGAGTGCAGAGCACACATCCCACCTACAGTGTAAGACCCCAGCTTTTTATGGTGCCCAGGATGCCAGAAGCATCCCTCAAATGCCTGCACCAGGGGATCCCTCCCCTAACCTATGACCTGATGTGTGATGTGTCAACAGCCAGAAGTGGTGGCATCCTTAGGCCGCCTGGTTGAACTGTGAAGCTAATCTCAAAAGGAGATTGGGCAGTGACCTCCAAAAGTCTTTTCCAAACCAAATGGTTTCATGATTGTCCGTGCTAGGTAAGTACAGGTAAAACATCCTTATTCCCATTTCACATCACAGAAGCAAAAGGTATAGGTAGGTAAGTAAATTTTGACCAGATAATACAAGGACTAGGAAAGTTTCAGGTGGAGCCAGCTATAACAGACCCTGCCAGCTGATAGCCCCAGCAAATCACTGCCTTTCTCCCTACGCTATCCTGTTAACATTCCTTTTGCAAACTCTGTAAACAGGAGGTAGGATGGGTTACCTTAGATTAAACAGAGGTTACACTTCTGGATTCACTGTACATATGAACATCAACAACTTAATTGATGGTATATATCCATCCCGCAGGAAAATATGTCATTCACTGATGGGTCAACTAGTAAAACGTTTCATTTGAAATAAGTTTCTCTCAATGACAGCAGGCAAAGGATTGTCACTTTTTGTCACTGCGCCTACTTACTGGCGTACATCTGCTGGCACATTCACTCTCTCCTTTAAGTTCCACCACCATAAATCCTGAATTGGTTTATTGAAGCCCCAGAGGCTTAATCAGCCTGCTTTTATTACAGCCCGATTAGAGAACTTGCTCTTAAGCTATCAAATTGATTTGATTGTACAGGTGTACTTTTAAGAACAACATTTTCCACACTTCAACTATTATCAGTTTTATAATGGGCCAAATTTAACTCAAAGGTGTGTTAACTTATAATAAACAAGCTGGCTTTTACTTTGCTCCTGCAACTGCTCTGATAATATGGTGAGTGGGTAAGCTTGACCTAGCGGATACTGCTGTGCACTTGGATTTTGCAGGAGTTCCTGGCCAGGCCACTCACTCTGTGCCACACTTTGGCTTCCTGTCTGCAAAATACAGTTAGTTCTTCCCTGCCTGGCAGGGGCAATGGGAGTAAAACCCTTCTAGGATTGCAGGACGCTTGAGGACTGCATCAGTGAAGGTCGTGCCAAGAACAGATATGTATCTACATATCCAGACAGCTACAGCCTTATTGTGACTCAATCAAGTTTAAACATTTTAAGACAAAAGCTGCCATTTCAAGTTTCTTAGGATCAAGGAAATCCACAATAGAAACAAACCATCAGCACAGAAATAACTGGGATTATTCACACTCAGAAGAAGCGAGAGAAATCACTTGTCAGGGTCACTTCTGAGACCTTGACAGACTGAGGAGAAAACACAAAAATCTGAATCCTTCTGCAAGCTAAAACACTGAAAATGAGATTATACATTAGCAGGTCAAATTTACCTTTTCTAAAATGCCTGGAGGAACACGTCTGGTGCACTGATTTGGTTGAGAATATTCACTCTTCAGGGAAAAATCAGTTCATCTTGAAAGTACTACTACAGCCCCTCATTTGCCATATGTTGCTGGAGTAACTGTCTCTTGATTTACCCTCTCTCAGCTCTTAGGTGCTGGTGTAGTTGAAACTGGTAAATTACAAGGTTGGCTGGCTTTTAATCCCCTGGCTAGGGATTTTCCTTCTAAGTGCTGGCACACAGGACATTCTCATTTTAAAATATGCTGGAGTGACACTAGTAGAGCCTTTAAATCAAAAGGAAATTCTGATGCAGCGGAAGCACAAGATGGATCCTATTGCCACCTCATCTCTCTTGTTTCAAAATCTTAGGTACCACCGTCATTTGTATGGACACCAATAAGCACCACCATTCATTCACAGCCATACAACCAGAGATGGGCCTGAGCTATGAAATTCCACCCTGTGTCTCCCTAATTCTGGATTTAGAGTTCTGTTCAGCCCCAACTCTAACACAAAAAATCACAACTACACATGCGGTCCCAGACCAGAAACGTAGACACAAAAACTTCCCAAAGTGGGAGCTTCCAAACATGGACGGGCTTAATTGGATCCTTATCCCTGTAACTAATGACTAAAGGAGCATGAAACTCAATGTTATGCAGTTTGTGGAAAGTGAGCTCTTCAGTACTACCCTGGCCTTGCTAACTAGGATATATTTTGTGTGTGCCTGTCAGACATGGACAAGCTGTACACTTAGCTAATGGATTACTGTGGTAACTGTGCATCATTTACTTGCTGCAGAGAAAGTCTGGGACCTTTCCTGCCACAGATCTGTTGTTCTCCCACTTCTGCATTTCAGTGTTCTGCTTTGGTCTGAGGGTTCTCCCTAGCAGGTTGCTTCATTCCTCTGCATCAGAGCATGTGTGTATGTTACGTAAAGCATGTGGGAACATCAGTGTGGAATATTAACACAGCAGCTAAAGTGTCATATGTCTGTTTTGCAAGATATGGAGCATTTCATATGCAAGTTATAAGTAAGATATAGGTACAGATAAAGTCATAGATATAGACACACATCTGTACAGTTTTGGAAAATGCTGACACTTCCCTGTAATGCAATTCAAATATACCAGTGCCAGAGAAGAAGCAGTACGTTAATCTTACATGCTGTTTGAAGAATGAAAACATTTGGTGAGCTCTTGGTTTGGTAGTTGGAGCAAAGCAGTGCTATTCAAAGCAAAATGATATATATATACAACAGGGAGAACCTTCTCAACAAGTATGGCAAAATAATTTCTCATGCTATTTCTTTTAACCTTGTTTCTCAATTTTCATTTTTGCATTTGATTTCTAGTAACATTTTTCCTTCTTTCAAAGGAAATGGAGATCAAAAAGCATTTTAAATCCAAGGCAGAGAAGTTACAGAGATTGCCAATTACCTTTTGCTGCTGCTACCCTTCCACTGTAATAGAAACGTGAGAACACAGAACTGGAAAGGACCATCTGGAACCATCTGTGAGCCGTTCCTTGCACTGCAGGCTACTATGAATTGGATGTTTAATTGCAAACAGTGCATAGAACATCTACTCCACATGTCACAGGCCATGAAACAGTTCCATTAAGAATGATGATGAATAATAATGAGCATCCAGAACTGTAATGTGCCATAGAAGGAACACAGCATCAAGCATCATCAGCATCTGAGTACTGGGGGCAATCATCATTTTAGGGTACAATGATTTTAAGACTTAAAGAATGAATTTTGCTGCAAGAAGGCAAAACAAACAAGCAAAAAAATCTCAGCATCCACCACTGTGGGCCAAGCGGAGATTTCTTCTTTACCTCAAAACTTGCAATCTATTTAGCTTTGAGTGAATCAGATTCACCTCCCACTGCTTACAGGAAAGGAGTTCATTATGGAATCATGTGTTGCTACCTATAATTCATCTCCTTGTAATTCCCCAGTCTCATCAATAGTACTACAGCCACCAGGCAGGTCTGAAAAGCTAGAGAAGCCTATGCAGAAGAACTGCAACCCTAGGTCAACTCACACAACCTCAGTATGTATTACAAAGATTAAAGGGTGTCACTGCAGTGCACTGATTTGCTGCTAGTGGCCTTGTAAAGAAAATACGAGAAGCATTTGAGTCTATGTTAGAGGTATAGCTTAAAAAGACAGCGCATCAAAATTTGTGCTGCTGGTTTTTGGGCTGGGCTGAAAGAAGGCCTTTCTTTCTATCAATTCCCAGAAAGTGTTCTTTACACAGTGCGACTGTTTCATCTAAAAAGGAAAAGTAATGGCTAATGGACCCTTTAACTGGATGGCTTTAGGGTTTGGAGGATGTTATCTTTCAGGGTTAAGGCCAGGCTGAATCCCAGCAGCTTCAGTTTTGCCACAATCGTAAAACAGAGCATAAAACAACTGTCTAGAAGTGAAAAAGGAAAAAAAAGCCTACTGCTTCTTTTTCTCTCCCCTGATCCTTATGAACTGATCAAGAAAAATGTGGTCTGTGTAAATGGAAGGTATTCCATAAATACACTGAGTGGAGCTTACAGTATCCCAAGGGAGCTATTCATCAGCTCCAACAGGAATATGCACTGGGAGGCCTTCACTGAATTAAAAACAACAACAAAAAAAAGAGCTATCCACTTATCTCATCATTTGGTTATCTCTGATTTCAAGGAGTGTATAGAGAAATGTTAAGCCCTCACTAGACTTTAAAAAGAGCTCCTAAGCCCAATGTCTTTTTTTTTTTCCCCTCTAAGTACAGGAGAGATATCCAACAATTTCTGCGTGCACTGTCTTGCATTAGGAGTAAATTTTAATTACATTTACATTACATGGGATTTAAATAATATTTTTGTACTGATCTAGAAAAAGCTATTAAAAACCCCAGATTCAGTAATTCAATACTCCATTGACAGGCAGTTTTAAATACCATTGGCATATACTAGGGTTCATTCTGTCTGAACATCAGCAGAATTTTTGTAATTAAAGTCAAGATTCTTCAGGGACTGTAAAGAGGGAGAAAAAAAAAAGTGGTCAAGGTTCAATCTTACAAAATACTAAATATTTTCAAGACAGATTGAGTAGTGTCCTCAATTTTATCTTAATCCAAATGAAAGTTGATGGTGCTCAGTATCTATCAGAAGTCCTCAGCAGTCTGCAGGGTTAAATCCCCCAAGAAACAAGCAGACAATAAAATCTGAATACCAACAAGGCTTTAGAAAAACTCTAATAATGACCTCAACCGTGACCTGGGGGGACTTTCTCAAGAGGCTAGAGATAATTCAGCCTCTGTGAGAGTTCATATTCAAGACTTTCCTGACCAGAAATGTGCAAATTATGAGTTAGCGGTCTTAGGTTTCAAGATACAAATTACTTGGAAAGAAACAACAGCTATAAATGAATTTTATTTAGGAGTTGAACAACAGTAAATAGAAGGGCACTCTATCTTCTAAGCTCTATCTTCCTAAGTTCTCAGGAGACTTCCAGCTTCCATTCAGAAGGTCTGGAAAGAAGAACCTTGTATATTCCACAACATACTCAGTTCACAACCAGCAAGGCATGTTGATTCCACACTAGGCAAGAACTTCTGCACTGTGTTCATCACTACCTATTGAATATGCAAAGAATGGACATATTTTAGATTTCACTGGGGTACACATACTTTTTTGTCTACAGAGTAAAAGGTTTAACTAAGCAGACAAGTGTTAGAAAACCATTCAGACTTGTGGAAGTTATTCAAACAGTTTTGAAGCCACCTGATCCTTCTACCATCACGACTGAGGCAGCATTACGAGCTTCACTGACAGTACAACCTTTTTCCCACTAGTTGGGTGCCATTAACTCAGAAGTAAAGGGTGGCAACTTCTAAACATCACACCTGTGCTGTGGAGAAAGGACTTGGGAAGGATGCCATGCAGGTAAGAACTGTGATGGAAAGCGAGATCAGCGGGATGCAACTGTCAAGTAAGAACTGGTCAAAGACTGAAGAAGGTCATCTGTAGAAAGTGTCTTTAAGCTGGGAACCTTAATGACTGCATCTGGACAGAAATCTGGCCTTGTTTATTTCCCAAAGATATTATCTCTATCTCAGTATTAATCCTTTCAGCTTCTGACATACTAGTACATGTTCTGGCAAGAGAAAGAACCCCGTCTTCATCAGCCTCCTCCATTCATAAAAATACCTTTCATCTATCATCATCAAATATCATTGTCAAATATCATAATATTATAAAATTATAAAACACATAAAAAATTAAAAAAATATTAAAAAATTATAAAAATAATCTATATCACTTTAACTGAATACAATACGGAACAGAGGAACTGCCAGAAGGCAAATTGCTACACTTTTTATACCTTAGCTTATGTGATTAAGTCCTCAGAGTCAGAATACTACAGCATATAATGAACTTGCATCTTGTCAAATATGAGGGACAGCCAAGTGACAGAAGGTAGAGGCTTAATAAGACACTGCATTATAATGCAGCTCTGGAGAATAAAACTCAGATGAAATTATTTGGACGGAAAATTTTTGATCATATGCAAGTTTTTTCCAGACAAGAACGTTGAATTGTCTAAACTGAAGCTTAGTAGAAAAGGGCAGTTTTCCTGAATATCTTTACTGGGAAACAAAGATGAGAAAAGTACCTGCGATTTCTATCCTAGTAGAAGTGCCAATCATTCAAAAATTGACAAATGGGGTTTGAAAGACTTTTCAAATTACATTGTCAAATAATAATAGTATGAACATTTAGGAAAAAACCCCAAAAATTGTTGAAGTAGAAAATGCCACAAAGTGACTGTTTTATCCACAGCTTCATTTTTTTTGAGCTTTCAGTTTGATTTTTATTCTGTTGCAGCTTGGGAAATCTTAAAAAATTCTCACAGCTTTTACACCTTGTCCTTCTCTGCCAATTCTGAGGGCTTTAATAGACACAAAATCTACTTTTCTTTAACCATGGACCTGTATTCCATAAAAGACAACTGACAAAGGCTCCAGACCTAAGTGGACAAAGATACCATGAGAAAACTAGGATTACGCAGAGACACTTTTATAGAAAAGGAACTAAGTGTGTGCATGAATGAGACTGCAGTTTGGAGGCTAAGAAGAGCAAAAATTGCCATTTACTGCATTGAGTTGCATTAAGTTACATTAAGTCACATGAACTTCATGGATTTCCTGACTTTTCTTAAAGCAAATAGCAGAAGGTCCTTTGTTCAATACAAATAACAAAATAACAAGAATTATTGTTGTGCAGAAAGGGTGGGATAGGACTCAAGATAGAGCTCCAAAAATGAACTGTGTATGTTGCCTCAGTTGCTGTTGAGCGTAAAGGGCAAGGTTACAGAGTGAATGCACATGCGAATTTGTAATGAGCACATGTAAAGCAAAAACCAAACTGAAACTGCTTAGCTCAAATCACAAGGTAACTCACACCCCATTTTTACTTTATTTTTTAAATTGGCCCGTTACGCAGTAAGCCTGGTAACAATCTGTTAGTAAAGCTGTCAAGCTGCGGGAGCACTGTATTACTGGCAAATTTTGAACGTGGCACCCAGAGATAACGGAGGGAAGCATGATCCAGGCAAAAAAGAGCATTTGCCTGATCTCAGGAGTACTTCAAAGGAGAGAAGAACTGAGAGCGGGCAGCTACATGCAGGTGAGAAATGAACAGGCAAAACGTGGACAGGGTTTCATCAGAGGTACTTTGTGCTAGAACATCCTCATCTGTCTTTGATATTAACAGAAATTTCCTAGAAAAGTAAGACAGTTTGTATTTCAGTAAAGCATTTGGTATGGTGCTACAACAGAAATCACTAGGAACTTTAAGATGAATTGTGTTTTAAAGATCAGTCATGTCCCAGAACACAGTATGGAGAACTTTCGGTATTTCCAAATCTTCCCCTCTATGATGAGTAGAACTTCTTTCCCAGTGATTTCTCAGGAGCAAAGTCTGGAAGATATGACATTTTAATTAAAGTCTTTAGGAACTCCAGCGGGATATGATGCAATGATGGTTGAAAATAGGATCTGTGAATAGTTAGGACTAAAACAAAGGACTGCTAGAAAAAAACCAAACCAACAAACAAAAAACCACCCCAAAACAAAACCTAATGTTGAAAGGAAGCTAAAAAGGACAGAGATAATGGTTACAACGATATTTATATTACTGGCAATCTGAGCTGTCATCAAAGACGACTTTAAATCGTAGGTACAGAGAAGTATCCAAGAACAAAGACGACAGTCAGGAATGATACCCAGCTTGGCAGGCATTGCAAATGCACCAGAGTTAGAGAACTCTGCTCTGAAAGAGGCAGGACTGAGATGGTCAGTTTAGCAGCTGGAGAAGTTGTCTATCTATTACACAGTACTGAACATGCTGCATTTGATGGCACTGAGCACACAAACACTGAAATGGAAATATGTGGTATGTGACCACAGCTGGTGGATCTCACGGACCCATGCTGACAGGCATGCTTAGAGTCAATGTCTGTGATAAACCCAGAAGTCCCTTGACCCCTTCTTAACTGGCAAGAGGGATGGTGACAAGTGTTAAGTCTTTCCAGTGGCTTGTGCACTTTTCTGCCTGAGGTGCCATGTGTTGTAACAGCCTGGATCACCCTGAGAGCTCTAAGAAGCATGGCCTTCCTACTGTGCAATCTCTGACTTGTAGTGAAGAACGAGAGACTAGTTTCAAGAAGAGCAGACACCTGTTTTCAAAGAAGAATCTCAGGAGAAGACAGCCCACAAGGGCTACTCCCTCAAAAAATACTCTTCAATGAATGTCAGAGGCTGAAACTGGAAGATGATGCAAAGCCCTTGAGAAGGGAGGCTTTCACAAGAAAAGTAATGAGAAAACATTTAGCAAGACACCATACATCTGATGGCTGCCGTACTTGCCTGGTACACCTTAATATGAAAAAGGCAGTCTCAATCATCTGTAACTATATAAGATGACTAAATGAAATTAAGAAATCAATAGTGGGCCTTATCTACTTGAATGCTATAATGCAATGTTTCTTACTGTTCTGCCCTACTATCACAACCATTAGGAAGTCTGCTATTGGGGCACTAACTGTGCTCTTGCTCTTTGGTCTGAGAGAATGATATATGGCTTTTGTGATGCATATACAGGCCAGAGAAACTGTGCTTAATAAGCATAAATTGTCTTGCCATCCCCAACCCACAGGACAATACACGTAGACATGCCTGAGAACTTCACCTCTTTTCTGTTACTTCCTAACTTCTGGTTGGTGAAGCTCTTGGCTTCACACACAACACCCCCCCATACTCATCTATTCAAGTATATACATGTATGCAGATGTAATCATATATGAACATACAGAAACTCAATCAAGCAAATATTGCAGAAATTAAGATTTCTTACAACTTAAGATATATAATGTTGCTTGGTGGTGCATTATATTAGGAGCATTCAAGTATATTATCATGCAAAAATGCAAACACTGCAGTGTGGTCATACAGGGCCAAGTTGTCAAATCTAGGCACATTGAGTTTTATGAATAAGCATGTTAAAGAATTCCGGCCAAATTCTAAACTGGGCAATTAACTTCTGATTGCCTGTATTTTCCTTGAGATTTGAAATTAATACAGAATTCTTTACTTCCTAGGCTAAATATTTTTGGCTTTGAATTTAATGTTCATAAAAGGTGCCAGATTAATGGCTTGGAGACCAAAATCCCCTTTCCGCACAGAACAAAGTACGTTACATACAGCAGCAGTGCAAGTTTCCTGCATTCTTCCAATAACACTGTCCCATCTTGACACAGACAACTACTTTTGAAAGATTATAGCATATTTCAAGGTAGGCTGGAGTACAAAATTAGGCAAAATGGAATATATGACAAATGACATGATATTAAATATAAAATAGCCTTGAGAAGGAATGACATTTAAATATTGTGGCAACTTACGCTTAACCTAAGGGGCTGGAAGATTAAGCATGATCAGCTGACATGAGGCTAAGTGGTCCTTATCTTTAGTAATGTGTATTTCTCTAGATTGTCTTATTCTATAGGTGTTCTTCAGTGATATGTTTTTCTTTTTTCCCCTAAAGCCCTTAGTACCTATTAAACTCATAGATTCTGCTGAAAACTTGGAACAGAATGCTATTTCAATGAATATAAATTAAACACAGAGGAATGCAAATAATTGATAAGGGAAGCTAAAAGTATTAATGAAACTCCATGATCAATAAGTGTTAATTGCAAACAAAAATAAATACTTCTTGTCCCAGCTAGTTTATAAATCAGGCAGAAAAGGAAGGTCAGCAACATGAGGTCAAATTCTATTTGGAATTTTTCTGTCAGCAATAAAGACAGAAAAAGGGTAAATGTGCACAATAAATATTTTTCTGCATTTTTTCTATAAGAAAGAATATGGGAGACTGCATACATGTTTTATAATGGACTGCTTCCTAGTTTAGCAATAACTACAGATGTTGTTCACGATGATGTATTTATGTTAACCATTCCCAAGTCAAAGGCATTTTTCCAAGCCATTTTAAAGGAGTTGACTTCATTGCTCTCTTCTCACCCAATTGTTGGCTTTTAATATTTATAAAATAAAGAGAAAATTCATATTATTAGAAAAAAAAACCACCTTAGATTCGCCACACTGTAATTTTTAAAGATTCAGTTGTCTAACTACCTCTTCCTGAATTTAAAACAGGTACCTAGGATGAGAATAGTTATTGCACATTGAGCACTTTGACACTGAACAGGGCAAAATAACTGATTCTGGATTCCTTCAGTAAAAAAAAATATAGAGTGAAAATATGAAGAATAGCAATCTGGTTTCGGGGAATACCAATGAGAATCTGGAATTCAAAATCAATGTCATAAAATCAACATAGGAGACATAAGTGAGTTTGTATCTAACTAACAGCTGGTTGATAAATAACTACCTATGAGGAACTGCATAGAATAGGGCAATCCATTTTAATTTCACCAAACCTTCCAGTGTTACTTAGCATAGCAATTTGAATACATAACAGGGCATATAATATGAAATCATTACTGGCAGTGGCTAAAGGTAATGAAAATTTGGTGCCACGATAATAGCACTTACAGTAGGTCACTTACACAGAGTGCCTGGTTGACAGTGATGTGTATAGGCAACCTGTCTTACATGCTGACCCAATTTCATTATGTTCTGCTTAAGTGCACTGAAGGTGTCTTAGTACTGTGGAGACAAATGCAATACATCTTTGAACAGCAAATACATGTCATACTCACGGCATGTGGCATTTTACCTCGAAGAATAAAATCAAGAGCTTTAATTTATTTAATAAATTAAATAAGCAAAGCTTTTTGTATTGTCTTGCAAAGGAGTAAGAAACTGCTGTTCCCTCAGTCTGTGAAAATACACTTAAAACAAACGAAAACTAAACTGAGGTTTTGAATCAGGGGCACAAAATCAGAAAGGTTTCAGGAAAGAGGCAAGAAAGACTTAACCTGGGAAGAGCGCTGATAAATTTATGAAGCTCAAAGAGTTAAACTTCCAAAGAGAATGTTAATATGTAATTTTAATGACAGTTTCCAAATCCCTACAGTAACAGAAGGTATCAGACAGTAAAAGCATCTCTAACTAGTGTATAAACACATGACAGGGTAGAGTGGCTGGATACTGATACTAGCTAAATTTAAACTGGAACTAAAGTGCATTTGCCTACTACTAATGGTAGTTATTCACACAAGTAATTTACCAAGAAATCCATCACATTCTCTGTTTTATTCAGATTCAACTAATTACTTTGATAAGAATTTAGGAACCTTTTATGCTGTTGAACCTGGTCCTTAGGATCTTTGTTATCAAGAGTGGACATATGAAGAGTGAATATCAGCATTTGGTCACATTGGAGAGATGGGAATGCAGGTATCAGTGAGTGAAACTCTGTATCTTTTATCTTGTGATGAGGTGATGCTGGATGATAAGATGTTAAATCTATTATTCTGCAGTTATATCATGTATGATGTTTTCTTCAGAAACTACACAGCCTACTTGGAAAGGGAGAGAGACCATCACAATTATTTAAACACCACAAAACTGAAAAGCTAGAAATGACTACTGCCTGTAGCAAGCACAACACAAGACTTAGTCCAGTTTAGCTGAAGTCAAAAGAGAGTTTTGCTATTGATTGCAATAGAAATTAGATAGTTAGAGAAAAAGGAATATATTTGTGACCAATCTCTCCAATAATCTATTCTGTACAAAAAGAAATGTACCCATTTAACAGATGATATGGAGCCCCCTTGCCTCCCCAAGCAGATGAAGGCCCTTAAGAGATGAAGGCTGTCTAACTCGAAGTCCTCCCTGATGTGAATAAGTCACTTGCTCTAATGAAATGACCCTCACTTATTGTCTAAATTTGTCATCTCAGCTGCACTTCTCTTGAACCAAGAAGGTATCATCTGACGTCAACTGAAATATGGAGTTAAAAGACAAGGTCTCTTCCTTGGTCTTATGCAATAGGTTCGCAAGATTAGAAAGACATTGGCTTCTTAGCAAATAACTAATTAAATATCCTTCAAAAAAATCAACAGCTAAAAAAATGCCCTTGGATTTTGGCTTATTTGCATTTTTATGCAGATAGATGCAAGCAGACAAACATTTTTTGTTATCCAAAACAAAAGCAAAGTAGAAAATACATAGTGGAATGTGCCAATACTGAACTCACATTCAGAGTATGATGACAGCCTGTATCTGAAGTACTTTAACATGTTATACTATGGAAGATGATGTTTTCACTATAATAAATACTGCTAATGTTTTATTATGGCAGGTGACTTCATCCTATGAGGATCCCCTGGAATGCCCCAGCTTCCAGTTAAAGATATTCTCTTTCATCTCTAAATAGATGACACCTTTGGCAGGTGTTTGAAATAGGCAAAGGCCTGTGGCCTCATAAAGTGGAAAAAAGGGGATGATTGGTCAGACATGGAAAGTGAGAGCTGGTAATTATTTTCATATGACATGCAAGAGAAGTTATAGCAAAGCTGACTAAAGCTGAGCATGAGTTTGCGAGTCCTCTTCAACAGTGATGTCACCCAGGTCTTGCTTTCTACAAAGTTATGATTAATAAAAGGGAAGGATTATTACAGTAACTTACTCTTAGTGGGCAAGGGGTGACATCAACAGCAGCTGAGCAAACTGACCAGACTTAGTTGTGTGTTGTGGAGGATTTTTTTTCTGTAGCAATGACTAACAAGGGGCTAACAGCATCTGACGGCACAAAGGGCCCTTGAAGCTGGAAGGACTCTTCCAGTGGAACTTTTGAACAGGAGCCACCATTTTAACTCTTCCACTTCCTTTTACAGTTGCAAGATGTTTCAGTTGGCCTACAGCAACCTTTCGACTTTCTCTATTTGTTAAATGTATGTACATGCAAACTCAAAACTGATCAAAACCTGCTCCACTCTCCTTTCCAACATAAAGCTGTACGATCCCCATTTTCTGCGTCATCTGCTGGTATTAGAATAACTTTTTTCTTCAGAATATCTTTGTAAAAGGATTTTCTGCATCTTTGGAGCATGGATTTTCACAGCAACAACACAGAAAAGTTAGACATGGCATATAGAATGCTGAGCCTCTGGTTAATCTCTGGAAGAACGCTGTGTTTAATTACATTTTCTTTCTTTCAAATTGATAGAGACTTATAGCAACCCCGCTTGCTATTTAACCTTTGCAAATTTGCCCTCCCTAAAATTAGACCTGGCCACCTGGAAATATTTACCAACTGAACTGAAATGCTCTTGTGAAAGCACTGCCAGTGTAAATTGAATTCTTACCCCTGTAGAGTAACAGCCCTTGCATTGTGTGGCCCTGAGTATAACTATGAGGTGCCCCGGGAGAAGGTCAGATACTTTGGACTCTTTCTATCAAGTTAACTTTTTCATGTTAGGTGGACAGCATTTGCACTGATAATAAAAAGGCATATGAGACTACTTTTGACTTCTCTGTCCCACAAGGACTAAGAAAACAGTTCCAAATGGGAACTGCAGAGGTTTGACATTACATTACTAAAAACTTCTTTGAGCTGGAACAATTTGAATGCCCTTTTTGAACACTAATTTAAAAAAAGATAGAGTGTGCAAGCTAACCATTTACTTGTCCAAACACTAATAACACTGTGCTTCTCATTTTCACAAAGACATCTTGTGAGGGAAACAAAAAGAATTTTCTAAACTGAATCAGTGAATAATGGTCCCAGTGCTAATATCTGGAAAGTCAGCCAGAAGATGAGCTGAGGAGTACTACAGATACTGAAATGTTCAACCACAGACCGGTTAACTGTATCCTAAACATTTTCTGTTGTCAGCTTTGTGCAGCTTAGAATAGTCTAACAGTTCATAAGTAGGTAGCAATGTATTTTAGCAAATAGCCAGAAAAGCTTGGGAACCATGGCAGGTTCCCATTTCCATCCTGACCACAGACAACTCTGATAGCCCTGGACAGTGAATTAAGCACTGTGAGCAAGCTCCCACCTCAAATATTCTGAGTTAGAAAAGACACATACCTATTTCAAGGATATAGTGGTGATTAATCAGTTGATTTCTGAAAAGACCTACATACTCTCTGAATACCAAATATTCATGCTATCAGTGATGAGTTATTTTATCCCTTATACTTAACTTCATGTAACACATTTAAAGGACAAGTTCAGTTTCTGTGCAGTTCTTACTCTATTTTAACCTATTCTTGAATCTCAGAATATGCTTGGGAACAATTTGTATTATTTTTTCTGGAGTGACCAGATTTCTAGCAAAGACCTAAAAATGTCTCCCAACATCTGTAACTCTAGTCACATGTGTCCACAATGTCTATATTTGCATGTCTAAATAGCTCATTGTATGTAGAGATCAGGTAATCAAGTACCAGTGTCACTTAAGAATTTACTTCATTTCTATGAGTTGGAGCGCTCAAAGGAAGCTAATGGGGCAGCTTTACACAAAAGAATCACCTCCTGACTTTCTCCCTGCTTTCTGAGTCAGATGTTGTCCTGCAATTCCAGCCTCACAGCCTGTTTCCACTTCCAGATGGTGACATGCAGCAGGCTTCCCATAAATGTTAGGACATCCGGCCATACCTGGGCAATTCCGAACAGCTTTGCAGCTAGACAGCAGAGGCAGTCTTTCCCAGTGATTCAGCTTTGAGACTATGAGAAAGCAGTCTTAACGTATACAAAAGATGTTTTCTTAACTTTTCATCTTAACCGGAGCCTGACGCACTGCTTCAACACCACTGGCTGAGGAAATGTTTCCAATTGCCTGTGATCAAAGTTAACCAACAATCTGATACAGTGTTTTTGCTCTTAAAAACACTCAGCAAAATGACGGTCAGGGGTCTGGACTGAGTTTTTATATATGATCCTTTTTGCAGTTCTAGATCCGTAGTTGAAACCCAACCTGTGTCAATTGTGACTAATGTGGTTATTCACAAGACTAACTTTTGTCTAGGGTAGATTTCCTTTGAAATTGGTGGCAAGAAATAGGCTTTTCTGAGGGTGATTCAGGGCAGGAACAGTAAGGTCTCGCTCTGAATCACCTTCAGGAGCTTTCTTCTTCTTTCCATGGCACTGAGATAGGAGTGCCTCACTACCGCGCAAGGACATGAGAAACTCCCTGCGGGGTCCCGCTGGTGGTCCATCTAACCCCATTTTCTCACCCCAACAGTGGCAACAGGAGATGTTATTTGGAGAGAGAATGTGAGCCTGGCCGCTTTCTGCAGGCCTATCCCTTCAAACTCCCCAGCATCGCAATTTTTGTATTAGGGATGTTAAAGGATATGTCCCTGCCTATTCCCTCTGGTAGTTTTTTATGAACCTTTCTGAGTCTTCTGATACTGTCTGCTTCCACAGCCTCCTGTGGCAACAAATCCCAGAAGCTCAGACTCCATTGTGTAAGCACTGTATCTGTTTTAAATCTTCTCCTACTAGTTTCAACGAGTTCCCCCTAGTACTGCAGGATTTGGTGGATAACAGTTTGGCATTCACCTTATCTGCCATCTTCATGATTTTCTAAATCCATTCCTAAATCTCAAGCACATCTT
This sequence comes from Psittacus erithacus, assembly GCA_009867235.2. Taxonomy (NCBI): domain Eukaryota; kingdom Metazoa; phylum Chordata; class Aves; order Psittaciformes; family Psittacidae; genus Psittacus; species Psittacus erithacus. Next base: position 740 of record WYDI02032740.1, on the reverse strand, counting down.
CTCACAGCCTTCTTTTCTCCCAGCTGCCTTTCAATTTTTTCTTATGAAGCAGCTGCTCCACAGCCTTAATCATTTTAGTGGCTCTTCTCTAACTCTACTACATCCTTCTTGAGATGCAGAGACCAGAACTGTATGCAACACCCACCTTCTGGGTGCTCTAGTGCTTAATATCATGACAAAATGGTGCCCTCTGTCTTGCTCTCACACTCTTCCTCACAACACTGAACATATCTTGGCTTTTTTGACTGCCACTGCTCATTAAATTTATAAGTTTGGACTTATAAATGATACCTCCAAGACCCCTCTCTCCCTAGGCTGCAGATACCCTTTGGGAATACTTCCTTGAATGTCACTTCCAGATCGGCTATTTGCTGATTTGTATGAAAGGATTCACTTCTTTCAGTCCAGCTACCACTCAAAGCAAGACACTACAGCAGGCAGCTCTGCTGAGCATCCCAAGAACTTGCTGGACCAAGGGCATAAGCTAGCCTGGGTGAACCCAAGAACGTGGGTGAGGAAGGCTGTCCTACTGCTGTCCCTACTGCACTTCGTCTCTGAGCAAGCAGATTACGTTACTGTTCAGAACTGTCATTTTGGCTCTCATCACATGAGCTAAATTCAGTTGAAGGGTGGAGAAAAAAGAATCAAAATTAACACACCCTCCCCCCCCCGCCCAAAAAAAAAAAAAAAAAAAAAAAAAAAAAAAAAGAAACCAGAAAAAACAAGAAACCAAATATTTG
>WYDI02032737.1:0-60196 GCA_009867235.2 Psittacus erithacus | reverse complement strand
AAGCCGGGAGGAAGCAGAGACAGGACACCTGACCCAAACTAACCAAAGAGGTATTCCATACCACAGCACGTCATGCCTAGGATGTAAACTGGGAGTTCCCTGGAAGGGTTAGATCACTGTTCAGTCAGGCTGGGTATCGGTCGGTGGCAAGCAGCTGTATTCTCTCCCCTTGTTATTTCCCTTATCATGGTTATTATTGGTGGTAGTGGTAGTGATTTGTGTTATACCTTGTCTCAACCTGTGGGAGTTGTATTTCTTTTGATTCTCCTCCCCGTCCCTCCGGGATCTGAGGGAGGAAGGGGGGGGGAGTGAGCAAGCGGGCTGCTTGGTTCTGATTTACAGCTTGGCTTAAACCACGACACCTTTGAATTGCTTGGGTTTGCTTTTGTTTGTTATATTAATGCTACTGTGAAACATTCCAGTTTTAAACCTAAGACAATACATTATTTCAGAAATCTACTAGTGAGCTTGACTTTTTTTTTTAATATTATTTTCATCTTTTCTTAGCTTTTTAAATAATAGCCAAGTGTACAAAAGCCTCATCAGAAGAACAAAGCCCCAAACTTCAAAATTCTTGCATTCAGAAATGAGGACAAATTCCACAAGACTTTGTCACAAGAAATCTCTTACCATATGCTGCAAGACAGATATAAGGGAGACAACAAGCTGCAAGGTAAGCACTGGAGACAAAGGTGCCAGCAAAGCCAAAGAAGCCTCATGGAAGTCAAGCATTCAAAGCCAGGTTCTCACCTCTGACCCTCTTGTGTGGGCACAGGAGAAGAGGGACAGAGACTTTTGCGTCACTTAACTTCCTTGCTTAAGAGGATGTTAGTCAGGAGCGTAATATTATTTTCTGGCATAGATTTTTTCCCACATTTATTTAGGTAGTTACAGAGATGGTTATTTCCCATTAATGCTAGAAATGAGGAGGTGAAAGGTAATAAAAGTGAGCTAGTTCTGCACTCAGCATCCACCTTTAAAAAAGTAATTGCTGAAAGATGCGTTTTCCTTAAGCTCTGCAAGTGGAGTTCGCATAAGAATGAGTAAATATAAATATAAAACCTAACATTATAGCATGCATTACAGTGAACTATAGCTATTGGAAGGTGAGTTAAGTAGTGCTGTGCATGACAGTGGGCTAAACTCCTCACTATGGGCAACAGTTTCCTGGCTTTGCATTACTATTTGTGTCTGACATTTCTGAGCACCATCTGCATTTCTCCTGCTCATTTCCTGTTTCTTTTCCTCCCGGTGTTTATCTTTTGCTTATTTGTTAGGATTGTGGGGGGTTTGGTTTGTTGTTTGGGTTGGCTTTTGTGGTTTTGTTTTTTTTTTTTTTGCTGGTTGATTGTTTGGTGGGGCTTTTTTTTTGTTTTTTTTTTTTTTTTCTTTTTCATTTTTTGTTTGTTTGTTTTGGGTTTTTATCTTTTGTTGTTGTTTTTGTTGTGTTTTTTGGTTGTTTTTTTTTTTTCTTTTTTTTGGCCAGAATTAATTTAAAAAGAAAGCATAAAATATCATACTAAGACTTGATTTTTACTTCACTTGACTTTGTTCCTCCAACTCTACCCACCATTCTTCCTTGCTATTGCCAGTGCTTCTGTACGTCATGTTCCAGGAAACTGCAATGAACTGTACTTCGTATTAAATACCTAAAGCTTTCTTTGGTTATTTTATTGTTGTTGTTCCTGTTATTATTATTGTTTCTTAATGTTATTATAATTTGTTCTTACTGCCATTATGAATCAGAGACCAGTCATGGGACAGGAACCCGTCTGACTACTTGCTGTACCAGTAGAGAGCAAGAGATGAGTCCTTGCAGTCAAGCATTTCCAATACTTAAGTATCAGATGAGAGAAAATGAATGGATGCAGGCAGTGGAGGGAACACTGGAAAACAATGATCAGCACCCTGAGCAGTGGCAGAGCATATCCCCAAAGTAATTGCTGTCAAGAAGAGCTTTAAAGATGAACTGGAATAGGTTAAGGAAGTAATTCCACAGATATTTATGGGTAACTTTATCTGCAGCATAGTAGAAAGTATGCAGATAATATATTTCTATGCCTAAGAGGAATATGAGAGAGATTGAAGACCCAAGGCATAAGTCAATCATTTGATAACATATGGACGTGGGTGGTGAAGAGCTCTGAAAGCAAAGACAAATAGGTTATGCACTGCAGAGAAGGTGAATGCACAGGAAAAGCAGCCATTGGCAAAGCAATGAAAATTATCTTAGAGGGCTATTTGGGGCAGATATCTGTTCATCAAACTGGCATTTCGTTTGTCTCAGGCTATGGGCGATATCCAAATGTCATTGAACAGGCAGATAGGTAAGTCTGCATTCTAACCATGTATTGTAGAAAGCAGGGATAAGACTTCAATGTAAAGAAAAAAATATCTAGTAAAAAATTTCCTGCTCAAATCTAAGAGGTGGGAGATGACTGAAAGAGAGATCTTTGTTTTAGCCATACTGACATGATGATTTGTCAGAACAGTAAAGCTAAATTTCAGTTTGGCTGGCAGCTCTGAAGCGGAAAGGTAACTGTGTGTGCCAACAGCCTGGAGACATTACATGCATTTTTATTTTTTTTTTTTTTGTGGAAAGATAAGATCAGCCAGTGATAAGGTGTAAAATAAACAGAAAAGGAGGTTCAGGAATAGCTTTTATTAGGCTCTCCACAGAAAGCTGAGAAAAGGGATGAGAAAGCTCCTGCCAAAGAGGACAACCAAAGGAAAAAAAAAGAAGAGATAAACTAAGAATCAGGTGTAGAGGAGCCACAAAAACTAAAAGGCAGAAGAAATGCCCAGGGTCAACTGAGTCAAAAGCAGAAAAATTGGTGACATTTAGTTGAGTTCAAGATTGGGCTTGGAAACATTGACAGCTGCAATACACATGTCCCACAACACGTGTAGGAAACCCCTTACCTGACCTTATGAATCTTCAAGTATATTCATACACTGACAAGCAGCCGAGTTGAGTGAACAGGTGATGCCAAACTCCTTGCTGTTTATGGTGGCTAAGGTCCATACTGCAGGGACCTATGCTAACCAGTTTAAATCACATTTAGCAATCTCTCTGATGCTCTCAACTTCTATGATTATAATGTCCTATGGCTTCCAACTGGGGTTGTCAAAGAGGCCAAGTAGAGGTAGCTGGTTTTAATTTATCATAAGCCACGCGAAATGATCCTGACAAGTGTAGAGTACTGTCTCCCCCCAGTTTGTCTCAGAAAAAAATTATCCTAAAGCAAAACTATTTAATACCACAGGAGGTTATTATTTCTTTTTTAATATTTGGAATCCTTTCTTTTAATTTCATATCTGCACAACCTCTATCCATTTCCCCATTATTTCCTCTTCTCCATAACTGACTCATCAACAATGCATTTCGTCAGCCTGTTTTCACCCCGTCTTTCTACATACTGGTCTTGAACTGAGTCTAGAAATTTTACATGAGGTAAGGATGAAAATGAAATGCTCTGAAGGTAGTTTTAGTGCTTATTTAGGCTCCTAACTATCACTTGGTAATTAGATGGGCATTTTGGAATTTAGATTAGAGTTGAATAATAAGAAGAGTATAAAACTTGATGTCAGAACTACAAAGACCCAGTCTTTGTTCTCTGTATCTCTGCAATGCTTTGCAGCTCTTGCCACTGCCTCCTGTTGCAGAGAATTGATTTCAATTGGAATGAGCGAGGTGTAGTGACTCAGACATCTGATCCACCACAACAGGTGAAATAACTCATTTTTATTCCCAAATTGAATATGTTTCCAAGTGAGAAGAAGAAAAACACTGTTGTGGAACTTAAAAAAGAGTTAGCTGGCTTCCTTTTGGATGAAAAGTGGAGTACACATGAGCAATATCATAAATCTCAGAGGCGGTTTTATTTTTAAAACCACACTCAGTGGCACACAATAACTTTCCACTGATAGATTTGCCCACTAATTTCTTAGAAAATACTTCAATGTGGTTTTTCAGTCATTGCATGGATTCTTGTTTCTACTTTAAAAATAAAAATGTAGCAACACTAATGGTGAAAAATAAGAGAAAAACCCATCATTACAGCCACATGTCTAAGATATGAGTCCCCTATGCAAATACATAGTAATTACAGACTTAGCTTGTGGGAAAAGGGGATGGTTACTATATACAACACTGTGATTAAAGCACCAGTTACTAGTCTGTTAATTTTTTTTTAATGTAACTGTGGTGTACATGATCTGCATGATTTCTACTTCTCTTATACTCTCAGGAAGTCTAAAATGGATATGATGTGTTTTGAGTCTCAGCTGGAGTGCAGATTCAGCAACATCGAAGCTGGAAAAGAAATAAATGGTATTTAATACAGACATTGGAAAAGGGCTAATTGAGAACCTACATGGTGACAGTGGGTCCATATAGGGCTGGGTTAAGCTTACTGTGCTAAATACTTTGCTGCTGTAAACAGTGTGGGCTGGACTTCACACTTCTGACTTTCAGTAATTTAATTATGTCAGATTATTCTCTTTCAGGTTCTGACCTAAAATAAGTTGTTCTCCAGCAATGTAAAACTCCCTGGCTTCTTAAAATTTAGAAAAGTGAAGCCAGTGTAACATAAGTGGTTTAGTTGTCACAAGTGGTGCAGAGTTGTAGCACTGGCTGAAATGGCCAATTTTGTTTTGCTGTTATAAAGAGGAACAAAAAATATTTAGTTTTGTTCCTCTTTATAAAGAATGTGGTTACCCCTCCTGAAGGGATGAAAAAATAAAAAGTAATATTCAGCTGGCTATTGAGGGCGAGGGTTTTCCATGGATGGAATAGGCTCAATATTTACAAAACAATGGAACTGATTGCCACCTTTTAAAATGTGCACTCAGATTAATTTCAGAAAGGTGAAACCCTGCTTGCTGAATGGTCATGCGTGGCTCCAACAGAGAAATAGCAAAAAACTTCCTTCACCAAACTTTTACAGGCAAGAAAGGGGGCTTTTTGTCTGTTCTCCCATGCATTTCCAAGCCCTACACTATAAACATATATTTGTTCCTTTGCTGTTTTTAAAAAGATACTTCTTATTGCTTCTAGTTTGTGGCTACAGAGAGGGAGTCAGAGCTTCCCTCAGCTGCTCTGCCTGCCCTTCCACTGCCTGATCCTTTTCAAGAAAGTACATTTGCTGTCCTGGTTCATATGTCTCATTCTGATGGCACAGATCTCTGTTTTCCTACTTTACATGCTAGTGTGGTTTTTACTAGCTTGTTTGGCTTGTTTATATGACAGCTTATTCATTGGTTTGATATTTTGCTGTGTGCTTTATTTATGCAGTTGCCTGTTGGGGTCTGGAAAGGATTTCCCTTAATGGTAGATTGGCTGGTCAGACTGGATTTTTCAGATTCCTCATAGTGGTGGTACTAAATGTTAGTGATTAAGTATAACCTTATGTCAGATATCAATAACAGTAACCAAGGCTGGTTCAATAATATATCTAGGGGACCCTTCCTAAAATAAATAAAACATATGGCTCAAACCCATACCTAAAGCTCCTAGGCTTTAGGGACTTAAAATTTAAGCCCTGTAGTCACCTTTACAGGTATTTCTTCCCCAGTCTCTCTTGGGAATATGAAACCGTGGGCAAACAGCGTAACACAGATATTTATATTAAAAATGAAATGAAGCATACCTTGAATAATGCAGTGGAGGCAATACCAGCTTCTGATTCACAATTATTATTTGCCCCACTGACTGAGACCTAGTCAGCATTTTTCATATCCACAGGACATTTGCATGCTCTAAGTTCATCCACCTCTCCTTTCAGTGTGAATTTTAACAGGCTTTGGGATGTCTGGCAAGGCTTTAAGGGCTCTCCTATAGTCCATGGGGTCTGTGGACACCTGGGAGTGTCCCCCCTCAACCAGTACAGCGTCTCAAGTTTGACTTCACAGCTTGCCTGCTGCCTTAGCTGACCCTGCAGCATCTCTTACTGGGGATGCTGCTCTACCACCACCCTGACTGGCAGCATGGGGAATAGAGTTAGCCCCATCAAGAACACCTAGGAACTAGTCTTGTCCACATCAGTTCTGCGCAAGATACAATCCTTATCCAGAGTTAAAGAGGGGATCAGTTGACAGAAGTAACTTCTTGCCATGCCTGGGTGAGCAGCTTTCTACAGGGTATGTCTTCTAAAAATTACTGTCTCTTCCCTGCAGCTACTGTACCATTCTGTGCTTCCTCAGTGGTTACAGGACACAGAAAACATGTAAATATAGATATGCCTTGTTCTGTTTGCAAAGACAAGCACTCAGAATGTAGCAAATACATTAAGTTTTTAAGAATTAAGTTTTCCTATTGTGCCATGAGAAAACTAATTAAAAGGAGTTTTTGGAATGCTTTGTATTGAAGATATAATGATGTCTGTTACTGTAAATTGTACAAGGAAGGACAACTGATAGAACAGCCACTTAAAACATGTTCTAGCTAATTGATGGCATAATAATAAGCAGGATAGTTATAAATTAAGAATTAGAATATTAGAACAAATGTTATTTATCGTCATGGATATCAGCCTTATTCCTTCATTTCAACCTTTACAGACGCATAACAAGACTGCAAAGCTTTGCTATACAACACATCTTTACTCTTGAATTTGAATTGATGATGTATGCGCAGTTTCTGACAGTAAACCATATAACTAATGCACAGTTAATTGCAGTCAAAATCCTGTCTGAAAGTTTTCTTAAGCTTATTTATTACTTAGCTGATAAGGAAACATATTGAAGGTATGTTGTGTTATGTGTATAGTTAACTTATTTTAAAATAAAGCTATTGTTATGGTTGTATAAAGACTAAATTGCATACATATGCAGGCATATAAATATAGCTCTTGAAAATGTATTAACTGTGTTGGATGCTTAAGCAAGTAGTTTGAGATTATTTCTCTGCATTATTTGAGGTGCAGTGTACAGTCAGTAAAAGAAAAAAGGAAATCTTACTTTCAGGTATCTCAAAATTACATTTTTCACTTTTCAAACACAAATCTTGCTAGCACTCAGTACTACAAAATGGCATTTTTTAGAAAATAGCTGCATCATGCAGCATTTTCAGAAAGAACTGAACGCGTGCGGTAACAAAGCCAGATGCAGCAAAGTCGCAATTTTTTTTACCAAATATGCAACCATACAAAACGTTGTAAATGCGCCATTGCCACAATGTCAGCCAATAACTTTTAAAACAAGTGAAGAAAAGATTTATTTATTTATTTTGTTCTCCAGCAGAATCTTGTGATTTTAGATGCCTCTGCACACAGTGTTTTAAAATTCTCCGAGTTAACTAATTTGCAGTGAGCCTCCAGGCCTTTGTTGAGGAGTGGATGTGCAAACTTATTTATATGTGTTGGCAGCATCATCCTCATAAATTGCCTGAGCCATTGAAAAACAATAAACTGAATATGCTTTAAGAGGAACTAGTGCTTCTCATTGGTATTATCTCTTTCAAGATGACAGGAGACCTCAAGAGGCCTGAAAGTTCTTGGTTGTATGAGTTTGTGACTAATAGGTGGTTTGATAGGACGAGTGCTCATCACCTAGGGAAATTGAAGTATCTTTGAGCTCGATACCTTTGTGTCTCATTCTTTTGTAGGTTATTGTTGTGAGGCCTGCAGGGACCTCTTTTACAGTTTGCATCCACAGACAATACGCGATCAGCAAAATCTGTTAAATTTTACCGTTGGTATTGATCTGCTGCTATTCTGTGCTGTGGCTAATTTGCTTGTTAACAGTGGTTTGAAAAGGTAATTACAGTTTTATAGTCTGCTTAACTCTCAATTATTTATTTCTTGCCTAATTAAAAGTTACAATCTTAGCAGATAAAGGCTTACTTTTCAGTGAATGAGGGACAGTTTGTTTTCCGAGTTTTCGTTTCCCTCTCAATCTGAAGATTACTCTGAGGATAGATGGAGACAACTGAATAGTTTACTTAGACATTTGCATTTGGAAACACAAGTTGTGCAAGGTTTGAAATAACAGTGACTTACCAATGGTACTGAAGAGAGTTTTGTGCATGCTAAACAGTAATAGCTTGGGAGAGATTTCATACTAGCAGAGACCACAGACTGAGGAACACATCGTTAGAGTTTGCCTATGTGTCTTGTAAATTTTTCTTATAAACATCATATAAGCATGGGATAAAATCAGGAAGAAATATGATTCCCAAATTATAGGCCTTTGAAGTTGAATTAAACTCATCTGAATGTCTGATATGAATATATCTAAATCCCCAGTCTTAAAACTGTGCTGGGTTTCTCACTGAATTTGCCTTTCTAATGGAGCTAAAGAGCTGTTTGATTTTAGTATGACTACAAATATACAGAAGAGAAACATATTTCAGAAAAGACCCAGGGGTAGCAGGGATGACGTGAGATTTCACAGAGATTTAACACTTCTCTGAGCCTCAGCCAACCCCAGTGTAAATGGACAGGTGAACCTTTGGGCTGGAAGGGCAAAAGCAGTTTCCTTTGTTCACAAGCAAAAGAAGAAATGTAGGAAGAGTTTAATTATTCTGTAATTTCTGTAATAATCTTTCATGAAATTCCAATTCCAGTGTCTACCTCCAACAACCAGAGCCCTCCAATTTTAAAAATTAATTATGTTTATTATTTAAAATAAAAAATCAATCCAAGTTGCACCTGGGATTTGGGAGCTCTTGTATATCACTATGTTTACCCAATCCCTTAGCTAATACCCTACCCTTGAGCAGTTTCACAGTCTGTGCCTCTGCCTGGAAATGTACCACTTCAGCTGCAACAGATTATTGGCACAGTACCTAGCAAACCAGTGCACTAATGGTTTGAAACAATACCATACATTTTTCTTATTTTGGTGCGTCCACTCCAAGATCTACGAACCTCCTGCCTTACTCATCAAAACAGTGATCCCAAGAAACTCCTGTGACTGTATGCACTGGGCACGCTGGAAAGCTGTGGGCTTCAGATGGAAAGCTCTGGTGTTAGTAACCTCCTGCAAGCGACCCACATTTTTGTCTTAGCCCTTCCTGTTAACTGCTTACCAAATTGCTGTGTTTATCCTACATGCAATTCTTCACATATTTACCATGAACACTTAAATTTTACTGGCTGAGGTGCCTGTCACAAAACATTTTGCTAGGTAGGGTGGCTGGAGCCCCAGATAGGAAAAGAGTGATGATCTGAGTGACCTGCCTAAGCACTGTTTTACGTGGCACTTGAATAACCATGTGTTCAATAACTTGAATACTAGTGAGACTTGAGTTACCCACAGAAATGCCAGGTTATTTTATCATGTATTTACAGCTCTGTTCACATCACTGTAAGACTGAGGATCCTTGTAAGAAAAGCAAAAAGCCTCCAAAAGTGGCTTCCATTGGATGATACTGACTATTGGATATCCTTTCATGGGAAGCTAGCAATCTGGCACAGCAACTGGGACTTGCATTCCTCTGCTGCAGCTTCCCTGGAACTGCCAAAGAGCTGCAGGGTACAGGTGAGGTAAATGTGTTTTCATGGCATTAAGACAGCACATTAGGAACAGCCACAAGCCCCTCCGAGCACAGCAGGAGTTAAATTAGTCTGAATTAATCCTTGAGGGTTAGGTGACAACCTTACAACCTTCTGAGGGTAAGGGTCAGGGCATTTTTTGTGTTTCTCCTGAAGCAACGTGGGAGGGAGATGGGGGCTTGGGGAGGCTGGTTCCTCCCACGGGAGGGATGTGTTGCTCATACCTTATACTGACGTACTCTTTGAGCTCACTCACAGATCCAGGTCTTTGGTTTATGTTTCCTGAGAAGTTACCTTGTATAGGAGATTTTTATTAGTAGTCAAATGCAGATAACTCAGTAGTGAAATAAGTATGGGTTAAAAAAAAGTCTTGAAAAATTTACAGGCACATGGAGCCCTCTGACTAGTTCGACTCTTTCAGTCAGCCTGGCAGATTTCCTGCTTCTAGAATATGTGTTTTTGCAACAAAAGTAGTGATAAAGTTTAAAAATAGTCATCCACAACAAAAAAGCGGACAACAAATCCTAGTTAGCCATTTTTAATTACTTACTGTAGCTGTGTTATTTGTTTTCAGTCCTTATACGTCCACTGGGGCTATTAAGCCTATAACCAGAAATTACTAGAAGTAACTGGCAGGCAAGAGAGAATTCGAGGTGTCTTTCCTGCCTCCTTTGTTAAATAATTAAAGAGGAAAGAATAGTGGAGATCTATCTTTCCAATACTATTTTTCTTCTTTTTTTTTTTTACATTATAATTTAGAGTTATGTCTTCCTTTCACATTCCTCTGATGATATTCCCAGTTTCTTTATACCTGCTTCGTGACTAGGTCTTACATCTCTTAGAGGCTGAAATCGCTGGAAACACAAACTCTTTCAAATAAATGGCATCCAGGAAGTATGGTATATCCATTGGTGAGACTTTAACAATTGTTAAAGTGAGATCTTGAGAACCCTCTGATTTGGGTCCTGTGAAAATTCTGAATTTCATCAGTGTTTCATTCGTGTGTCAGTTTCCATCTTGGCAGCCACTGGTCAAATGTGCTGACAGTTGAACAGCTTTGACTGTTCCTGTGAACTCTTTTTGCTGCAGCCGTAAAAAACCTTTTCACCAGTCTTCCTGTGGTTTAGCATTGCCTTGATGAATAAATAATAATAATTAAAATACATGTAATACTGTGCTTTCCTTAATTAAAGACATGTGTTTCCCATGATCCCAAATTTCTAAGCAGTGTATAAAGATTCAGCCACTCAGCTGTCATTGAAGTAAATGAGTCAAAGGACATGCAACATTTTGGCAATTTTATCCCAAATAGCTCCAGAATAAATTTCATGCATGGAAGCTGCTCAGGTGTTTTTGACACCAGGATAATCTTTGTCTAAAAAAAAAAAAATAATTAAAAAATTATTCTTTGCTTCATATCTGATTTAATGAGATACTGTACAGGTTGATTTAATTGCATATCTGATGGCTAATTAACTCTTCAACATAACAAAGCACAATTTCAAGTAATAGATGTTAGAACAACCTTTGATTGCCTTTTGGCCTGACTCACATCCCAAAGGACCCCTGGGCTTTAATAGGTAGGGTGAAGACTTCTGGGTGAAACATTTATAGAGAACATGGGTCTACTGAGGAAAGCTCCTTGGAGGGTGGAAGCCAGAGGAGGATGTGAGATCTATAAGAAGCCACCAGGAGTATAATCCAGCATCTGTAAATGTTCAAAGTCTAATACCACCTCAGTGAAATCAATAGGATTTTCTTGGGATGAATAATAGCCAGTCCAATGATATTACTATGTTGATTAAGGGAATTGTCCTAGGAAACAGTCAAAATCATTGCTTGCATCATGCATTAGCACTGACATTTTCAAATACAACAGCTATGCAAAGTTCCAGTGAAGCTGATTGTGTCAGCATCTTGTTAATTCAGATTATGATACACTAAATATCTCAGAGAAGGATTTGTTTAAAAAGAAAGTACAAGAGATCTAAAATGAGCTTTCTCACACCTGCTTGTAAGGCTTGCATGCACTCTGCCCTGTATAAACCGCAGACTGGCTTGTTTGTGTAATCGTAAACATTTTTTCTTTACTTTTGAGATGATGCTTTCTGATTTTCAAGCCCTTCAATGAACTTCAGTAAGCCACTGGTTGAGCCTTACTCACTTACTACCTCCATGAAGTTCAGAGGTAGAACTGAGAATAGAGCAACTCCAGTTTCTGAGGAAATTGGGTTTGATACTCTGGTTTTGTGAAACCTTGTGGAGATGAACCAAAGCCACAAATGTCAACCCGCATCTGATTCCCCTAAAGTTCAAACAGATTCAGATCTGCTGCCTAGAATGCATCTGCTCAAAATCCAGACTGGTTTTTTATTCATATCACACCCCATAAATGTAAGTCACAGCAGCATTTCCAATGTACTTAGTTTATATATAATTGGTTCCTAAAGCTGCCTGCCACTGAAAACAAGCATATTAAATTCAGACTTACAAAATTCCTTGTGTCCTATCCCCATTTAGGTGGAGCGTTTTTTAGCTTCTCCCTTAGAAGCAGTGCTGATGTTGGTTTCCTTTACAGCATAGCTAATAAAGAAAAAACATTTCTAGAAGTCTAGGTCATTAAGCTGTCAGGAAATCTATAAGAGGCATCTCTTCTTGTAGACCAGATTTAAAAAGAATTAAAACTGAAACCTTCATAATGACTCTTTAAGCCTCTGAGTAGTTAAAAAAAAAATAATAAAAAAGACAAGAGAAAAGAGAGTGCAGGGATGCATTTTTTCAAGAGTCAGCAGGAAAGGTAACATTTTTTGTACCACAGTGTGGAATACTTCAGTTATTAAAAAAAAAAAAAAGAATCAAGTAGTGGGAGACATTAAAAACACCAGAAAACCTTATCAGAACAAATGCTCTACATGTTTTGTAAAAGGTGTATTAATCTCATCTCACAGGAGCTGTCACTGTTACAACTAACCCTGGAGCTGTAAAACAAGCTGTAAAATGGATTTGATTCCGGAATATTACAAGTTCTGTCATTATGGGTAAGATTAACAGCATAGCCTCATGGAGGTTTACTGCTCTTAGTGATGCAAGGATGTCTAGGACAACAAACAGCCTCATAATTATAGCTTAGTGGAAATAAAAGGGCAAAAAAGAGCACACTGAAATAATTCTGGGTGATAGATGAATGCTTTGAGCAAGGTAGTAGTGAAATAATTTCATGGGGACAGGTTATAGAAAGGGTTATATCCAAAGTAAGTTAGCAGCTTTAATGCTGTAATAAAGTTATATTGTATTTCTGTACAGCTGAGTGTTATGCTAGGGCATTGCTTGATATGAGAAATTTCAGAGTTTTTAGCATGATTATTGCACAGGCTGCTGCATATGCCCTATTGTCATCCATGACTTTGGGATGTAAATGCCAAAAGTACTCAAATGTGAAGACAAAGGGAAGTGCATGACATGCTGTGATTTTCTGCCAGTTTCTTTGCAGGCTGAAGCCTAATGCCTACATTGCATATATGACTCTTCTTGACGTTTGAATTGGTTTTACATACATCAAATTCATTATTATTCATCTATTTTTGTAAGTCTGCTATAGATAACTTTCAACCAAGTGGCTGAGTACATAGATCTTCCTTCATTTACAGTGGTGTAAATTGGGAGTGCAGGTCTGGAAAAGTTTCCCCAATCCTGCAGTTCTGCTTCCAGTTACGCACCTCTGCAGCACAGTGTCTGGTGGGTTCAGCACTATCATGAGAAAGCCCTGTGCAACCAGAATGTAACATGGTCTGCTTTCAAGTGCCAGTTTCCATTCAGCTACTCACAGCAAGGACCAGGACAGGCAGGAAGGGTCCTGGGATGAAATAGTTTTGGGAGGAAAGAGACTGTAAGGGGTTGGATTGGACGTGTTGTGAAGGAAGCAGAGGGACCTGGAACCGCACAAGGTAAAAAATGGGATCAAGAACTGGAGGCAGAGAATCTCAGAACTGGGTTTTGTATGTGTTGGTACTAAGGAAAGCTGCAAACCAACAGAAAGTGTGGAAAATACTTCCTCCACCCCCCCACTTCCCTCGAGTGGCTTGAAAGTACAAGCCAAAATTCCATCTGAATTGCCACTGTATTTCTTTAACCTTATTTCTTCAGCTTCTACTAGGGACACCCATTACAAACCTTTTAAGAAGAAAGCAGACAATGATGCAGCTTAGAACTCTACTATTAATTAAACAGTGGTACGACTTAATGAAGCTTGTAGATGTTTTACCAAGGTTTCAATTTTTCATTTGTACTGTACCAGGAAGACAGGGTAGGAGTAGGATTAAATACAGAACACTATATAATCTCTGCTTAGCCATACAAATGACATTCATATGTTAGGCCTTTTTCTTTAATTGCATTTTTGCTTCTTCCTTTAGAAACAAAAATGTCTTGATAAAATAAAGCTGGTGCTTAAGAAACAGCATTTTCCTGAGAAATACAGTGTTCTTTTCCCCTTGATGGCTCTTTCCTCTTGATGGCTTGTGCTCATCTGGGGTTAGGTCAGTGTATTTGGTGTGATAATGTGGTTCATTTGTCTGTATACACTTGTGTACTTAGACAAAAGTTATGACTGCAGAAGCCACGAGTGTGTGGTGGGATAGAAGTTCGTTTTTCTATTTGAAGATGAAAAGAACACAGACACATTCCCACTCTGAGGTGTCCAAATAAAAAAGGGGGAATCCTAGAAAAAAGTTCCTCTAAGGCACAAGTCATGGATCTTTGAAAGAGCTATTCTCTTCTAAGCAGATGGTATTGCCTCAAAAAGCAGTAAGGTTTCTTGAATGTAGAACAGATCTAGGCCTCATTGGCTTCAGCGGCCTTTGTCCCTGGCTTCCATGAGTCTGGGTTAGCCTTTAAACAGCAAGTTCATTTGTAAGAAAAGCTTGTTATTTTAAAATGACTCCTATGGGGACCACATTTGATTTTTAGTTTTCTTTAGACCAGCCAACACTAGAAATGGTGAAATACAGGAATGTCAGGAGTGAAACAGAGCAAGAAAAGTTAACAGCAGACAAAAATCTGCAGCTGGAGAGAAAGGATAATTTTTCTCACGCATGTTGTTTTATCACAAAGGGACAAAAAAAGTGAGCATACTGAGGTGAATCTGCGGTGAATCTGTATCTCAAAGCAGTGACTATTGGGAACAGTTAATAACATTTTTGCTGGCACTTGTTTCTGCAGTCCATTCAGTTTGATGTCTAGTAACAGGGCTATGATCTGTAAGAGCCTGCAATCATTACATCTGAGTTCAGCTTCCCAATCTGTGTCTGTGTTAACAGGGATCATGCAGCTTAAGAGCCAAGGCAACATTTTAGAAATGAAGGAGTGTCAGATCACTGAGCACATCCCTTGCCAGTTCTCAACAGTAAGTTGTTATGTTTTTAATTGTTAGCTGTGACACCACTTCTGCTGGAGGTTTGTCATGGCACTGGAATTAGGATGGACTACAAACTCAGTAATATTTGTCGATTTGCCAGACCCAAGGAAAGAAAGCAAGCGTGACATCAGAATATCAAGAAAACATGGGAATTGAGGAGAAGCCTAGAAGTTCTTCATGCAGAGTATGTAATACAACATAGGATTAATTTATGTAGTGAAATAAATCCTTCTGTGATCTCAGGTTCATAATTCTTTATGTTAATGTAAATAATTGTTAGATTGGGGTTATGTTTGGTTTTTTTTTTGTGGAAGTATATTTCTCTTTGAGCACAAGGAATGCATAATGCAACCTGACATGAGATGTGGATGAAAAACAGAAAAATTAAATTTAGTTAAATTCTAGTACCATAGGTCTTACATTGCTACTACTGCTAGGTTCCTTCATTGCATAAGAAGCTCCAACAAGTATTAGTATGCACCAAGGGTTTTTCAGATATACTGGAAACACTGGTGCTGCCCTGCTGTGGTAATCTACACACAGAATATGGTGTAATGGACTTTGATTATGCATACACCTAATTCCCTCCCTGTGATGGACTGTGATTTGATCTACATTCATAATCCTTTTGTAATGCACTGTGTGGTTGCTGAACATTAATTGATAGCAATTGACTAATAAGATATTTTGCTATTGAAAACAGGTGGCACTCATTTGGAACAAAGTGGTATAGAAGAATGTGAAAACATGGTTTATAATTGGAAAGATATGATTTAAAGTACAGCCTCAAGGCAATTTGTTATTGTAAGGAGGGACACAACATCTTCAGAAATCTAGATGGCTTGATTTTTCCTGCAGACCTTTCAAAGACGCAGGTTGTGAAAAGGACAGTATTGTCTGAGAAACACCACTAGTGACCACAGAAATGCAGAAAAGTAGTGGGGGCTAGCTTAAATTGCTATTAATGAAATGTACCTATGGTATGTATAAATGACATCAATTAATTGTTCTGTTTCTTTCTCCCTCTGCTACCCTGTTGGTATGTTGTGTGTGCAAATTGTGGTATTATCAGGAAAAAAAAGTATATGCCCACTGACCATGCTCAGTCTGACTCTTGGATTGCTGTAGGCCAAGCTAGCACTGATGTGTGAAACAGCCCTATCTAAAACACAATGAACATATAATTATATCCAGTTGCCTTCAGCACCAGTGTCTTAACCCTCTCCTTAATGTTTTAAGCTGTGAGGTTTATTTTAGAATCAGGTGCACAATTAGTCTGAGCGTGTGATTATTGTAGCAAAGTGATTTGCGTGTGCTAGCCAAATTACTTTAAACCCTTAGTGCTTTTATTCACTGGATTAATGTTTGGTGTTGAATAAGTATGTGGATATACTTCTTTTTTTGATATCATGCCCTCAAACTCTTTAGATTTTTGTTTTCATGATACTTTGCATCTTTGGCTATACTTAGTGTATACCGTTCAGATGATTTAGTCAGTAATTTCCTAATTATTAGAAGCACTGGTAGAAACCCAATGTTACATATATGTTTATGAGTGATTGGTTCATATTTTCTGACTAAACAACTTTTGATTTTTACACCCAAATAATAGTAATTTGAATAATTTTAAATCTTAATCTTATGTACTGCAGAGTCAGGGGACCATGTCTCTATACGTGACAAAAAAGATAAAAATCAAAGAAAGGAGACCAGTCAAATACTATTTTTATACTTGTGAGCATTTTGTAAGTGCTTCATAGGACCTCACAGGATTGCTTTTTGAAAATAATCTCTGTAAAACATTTTAAACCTCCCATGTCAGGGATTACAATTTTCCTTGTAACATACGAGGTCTAGCATTCATAGGAAGGTAATGAGCCACTCTTCGGCTGTGGTCCAAAGATGGACATTTATGTTGGAAACAATTTTGGGTTTACATGTTAGAAAAGAAATATCTAAAATCACTAGGGATCAACATCTATGGGCAGGCAAGCAACGCAGACTGGCTGAGATTCTTAAGAGAGTGCTTTGGGGAGATGGGAGCTTAATGCAGAAGATCATGCTACTGCTGGTTCTCATCTCACCCCACCACTGGCAAAGGATTTCCAAAGGCTGCTATGCTTTTCCTAGGACTAGCATTGTCTTCCCCTGTCCAGAATAAAAATACAGGAAATAATTCTTGAATTAAACCTCCAACACAAAAGCAATCACATCACAAGTAGAGATCCCTCAAATATAATATGCATGGGCTAATTAAAATATGACCTAGAATTAACATGCAGAGGACTGGAGCATATCACATGCTGTATACTATCCATGAGTGGTATACAAGGGCAAATATTACTAGAGTAGCACCATGTTAATCTTATTAATTTATGCCTTGTTTAATTAAGGGAAGGGCCTCCACTCCAGAAGCAGATGCAGTTCTATCAAAATGCATGAGTACAACCGGTAAAGTATCTTACTGTCACTGGGATATTAAAATGTTGGCAGTTCATTTTTACATTTCTTTTAACATAATTGGCACCTGAGCAATTGATATTTAAGGTTTTATTAATGGGACAATTAAAGCATCCCCTGTCTTGGGGATGTTTTGTATACCAGTTTGTACATCAGATTTAGAGTTCTTCACAGGAAAATCCACAGCCCTCTGGTACAACAATGTTATTGTAATACTATTGCTGTTGTGTCAAAGGGTTTTTGGCTAAGATCCAACCTGGAGAGGTGGTCAGGATCTGCTGTGCTAGCACAGACCCTGTTGTGTACGTGCAGTCCCTGCAAGCACAGAGCTTTGTTCTGTCTGCAGAAACAAAGCCTCATCTGGAAGGGCACGACTTTTCTTCCAGCAGATCTGGATGTCAGGATGGAGGGAGTCTATGCGTAGGAAAAGAAGAGCGATCTTGTTTGTCTGCCTGTTGCTGACCTCTGCACATGCCCCAGCAATGTTCTTCGGGTGAAGCTGCACCAGTGGGCAGTTCTGACTGAAACCGATTCCTCTCCAGTAAGTGAGGAGCAGCGCTGACATTTAGAAAATTTGCTGCTGATAACTTGGCCTTAGCTCATCCATTCTAGGCATCCTGATTTATTTTTTTTATTGCAAGCATTGCTTCCATCATGTTTTAATCTGGGTTTTGGGTTGCAAGAAATGTCTGTAATACTCAAAGACTATTCAAAGCAGAAAGTTGCAGACAAACTGAATGGTTCCTAACACCACGGGCGTCTGTAAGTAACTGAACACCTAATCACTCCAAATAAAACTAATTGCTACTAAGCAATACTATACTGACACATCACACTGTCATAAATTGATATGTAAACTTTGGTAATGCCAACAACAGCTGCTTCATCAGAGTTATTGTGACCACCTATCAAGGCTCAGTGTCTGAACCCTCTTCATGGATCATTTTTCCCTGGTCAATCCAATCAAAAATCTCTGTCCTTGCATGCAGCAAGTGCTTTATTTTTTAAAAAACTTATGAGCATTTTCATTTCTTTTCCACATGTCCAGATTCCTTTAAGGAAAAGTTTTAAGGATAGATTGTTTCCATACCTCTCTGGCCTCCCTGGTTCAGGTGGGGTAGACAAAATGAACAAAGAGCATCTCGATAAACTAGTGGTTAGTTCCAAGTCTAGAAAAACCAAGCATGCTTTAGTGAAAGTTTAAACTCTTTTTGAAACATAGAAAAGATGGAAGGTTTTGATTGACAAGTCTGATGTCTCAATTTGTAACTTCTCATTTTGCATAAAAGCCTGATATCTGATAAATGCCCTGTTTTGTCTTCAATATGCTTCAATCATACCTGCCTCTGGCGCTTTCATTACTCAAATCCCTCTGTGTGAACTGTCAGGTTTCTGATTTTCAAGTTCCTGTTTCTCTTCTCAGGTCTTCTCAGGCAGACCTGGCCAGCTGGGGTTTTTTATCTTTCCAATCATTTTTTTTAGTGCAAAGATTAAGAATGTCTTGTTGTTGTGGTTTAACCTGGCAAGAAGCTACACACCACACAGCCATTCACTCACTCCCCCTCCACCCTTAGCAGGAGAGGGAAGTGAATCAGAAAAAGGTACAAACTCATGATCTGAGATAAAGACAGTTTGATAGGACTGAAAAGAAAGTCAAAATAACAATAATCATAACAGAATATATAAAAAAAGTGATGTGCAATGCAATTGCTCACCACCTGTAGATTGATGCCCAGCCACTCCATGAGCAGTGGGCTGCCACTTCCCAGCCAAGTCCCCCCCAGTTTTACTGCTGAGCATGACGTTATATGGTAAGGAATGTCTCTTTGGTCAGCTGGGGTCAGCTGTCCTGGCTGTGTCCCCTCCCAACTCTTTGTGCAATCCCAGCCTACTTGCTAACAGTGAGCTATAAGAAGTTGGAAAGTCCTTGACTTAGCAAAAAGCACTGCTTAGCCACTAGAACATCCATGTACTATCAATATTATTCTTAATCTAAATCAAAAACAGCACACTAGACCAACTACTAGGAAGAAAATTAAGTTTATCCTAACCAAAACCAGGACACTTGTCCAGTTTTTTTACTGTACTACAGATATTTTTTTTTCTTCTAACAGAAACAGCATGAAAAAGAAAGTTCACTGCTTCTAACACTGCTTAGAAAATCTCCGAGAGAGACACTGGTGACTAGTTTAGGTCAGTTTACTCAAATTCTCCATTAGGACTTAAGTTTTAGAACATACCTGTGCGATTTCTGACTTGTACCTGCATTGGGGGCTGCTGCTGGTGAGCACAAAAACGAGGAAGATTTTGGGCAAATTCAGCAAGGAAATAATTACCTAGGCTGAATTCTGTGACCTGGAAATGGTGTTAATCCACATTTTAGTAATAAACTCTGCACAAAACCTGATTTCCTTTGCCTTTGTTCTCTGCTTTTCTGGTGCAAGTCACATGAGCATTGAAAGACAGGAGCTAATTCTCCCAGGTCTGCACTGACTTGGCCGCATGAAGTTGGATATGTGAGCTGTGAACTGGGACCATGGTGTCTACCATGCTGACTGTATCGTGATGTTGAATGAGTTCTCACTGCCTTCATCTCCTGCTTCAGTTTGTTTGACAGCCTCACAGACCGGTGGGTTTGTTTGTTTGTTTGTTTGTTCTTGCTTTTTAGCAACGTACTTCTTCTAGTGAGGTAAATAACAGGGAGGCCTATGATAAATTTCACATATTTCCAGTGTGATTGCAGAGGCGTGTGGTCAATGCTCCATCTTAAGGTATTTATTGGCACTTATTCTTGGGTAAACCAGATGTCGCTCCTAAGTGTCAGCATAACCTTTCCTCAAAAAAACCAACTTCATTTTCCATCCATATTTTTTCTGCTTTATTGGAACACCCAGCTCCTCAAAAATCAGTTCACAAACTTGCAGTGTTTTGGTGAATTTTGTTTAAATTTGTTGTGTTCTATAATACTGCCCTGTTTCTGTCCTGGGCACTTCAGGTCTAGTAGGATCTTTTGTAAAGAGAGAAAATGCAGAGGAGAATGTTGGTTTAGGCAATTAAAACCTGTACTTTCATAAGATCAGTGGATTCTGAGTTACCTTTCACATGGTATTTTCAGGAGGCTTACAGAGTAACATTGAGATAATGATGGTGGAAATAATGTAGTTGTCAAGAACTGCAGATATGCCTGACTCCACTCATGTTATTAGGAGATGCTTTCTTTTTATCTCTTTTTTTTTCACCCATCTTCCCCCCTGAAATATTCTTATCCAACGAATGCCCAAACATGTAATTTTAAACTGTGGGCTTTTGGTATGTGAGCATGCACTGTTGGTAGGGTTTCTGTATAATGACTTGATAAACCTGTCAGGATTTTACTAGCAATGCATAATAAATGTGGTTATTACAGAAGATATCCCTTTTCCAACAGTGTCTATTGCATCTTTAGCAGGTTAGGAATCTTAATTCTCCTGTAATTCTTTTTCTCTCTTTTCTCCTCACCCTTTCTCTTCCTCTTGATTGATTAAGGACTTCAGAATATTGTAGTATCATATCTTTCTGTCTTTGGGTAGGAAAAAAACACTGATAGTAGATGTGTAGTTTCTTGTAAATGTTGATTTTATTTCTATTTTTGATAAAATTATTTAAACTGCGCACATTGTAAACTTCTTAGAATGCAGCTCATTAATTTAAAATGCCTGCTAATTAATCCAGTTTGTTGTCATATTACATCACCTCCTCCAAAGCATCAGTCCAAACCTATACCTCCCTCATCAGCCACTGTTGTTTCCTAGGGAAAATGCAGCGCTGTAGAAGACTCTTGGAAGCTGCTCATGCATTCTTCCAAACATCTCTAATGATTTGGTGGGGTGAGGGGGTAGAAAACCACAAGCCACTTATGCCAAAGACCTTCGATAACATAAGAACACGCATTTCCTGAAAGCCTCTGCTACAGCAATCTTCTAAAGTGGATTATGCATTTTAAACAGCTAATTAGGTGCGATTAGAAAGAAAGCCTCGAACCATCCCAATAACGGGAGAGAAGGAATGCAGGCAAACTGACAGCTGTCCAATGGATGAACAAAGCACCATAAATGGTCAAGAAGTTACAAGCAAAGAGAAAAAAATAGGCCTGCAAAGGGAGAAGATGACTGTTTTAAGGTCACAGCTTTGACTCACTAGCAGAACCCCACTAACCTGGGTCCCACCCTCAGAACTTTAAACTCTCCTGCCTCTCTGAAAGAAGGAAAAATGCCTGCCTTGCAGGGAGGAAGGAATTATTTACTGCTGGGACCTATGTGAACGTTTTAGGTAACAGATGAGCAGTCACAAAATGCTTCTAAAAAATCATTCTGCCTTTTCAACTGTGACTTTTGTACTATTTCTTTGAAGTGTTTTCTTTATGCAGCTATATGAAGGCTGCCAAGAGAGTAATATTTGCCGCTCCCACATCTTCTTTTTATCACTCTACAGCAACTCACATACAAATGGAGATTTTTCCTTGCCTTTTATAGCTATGACTTACCATTTGAATGTTCAAATGGGAACTTGTAAGTCTGTTTATCAAATACAACTTGATGTTTCCTTGTTAAAAGAGGAAGTTTCCTTTTTTTCTGATTAGATCTGGATAGAGAGCACATCCGAAATTATATCTCTGCATAGCTTCAAGTGGTCCTTTTAATAATTTAACTGTGCATCTAAAGAATGGCACAATCTTTGCAATGGGATATTTATGGTCGTCTTGATATTTTTTGAGTAGCGTGTGGTGTTTGTGTTTGATTTTGTTTGGTTCTTCCTTCCTTTTTTTTAATGGAAGCTAAAGAGAGGTTGGGCTAGAGGTGTAATTCTTCCTAGTGCTGTTTGCCTGCTCTGCAAGCAGTGGAGACAATGTCTTTCAGTTTGTCTCTGAGAATTTGGATGCTTCAGTTACACACTGTATCTGTTCTGTGGCATTGCAACTAACCCTGATTTTATTTTCTTATTACAAGAAAGCAAACAAAACAATAACAAAAATAACCACAAAACCAAACCAACCAACCAAAAAAAAAAAAATCAAAACCCCACAAAAAAAGCCCGAGCGAACAAACAAAAAAAATCAAACTCTAAAAATTTGATTTCAGGAATTTGCACTGAAGTTCATGGTCTGGTCCTGATATGTAATTTCTTAGAATCAGGTTTCTGTTGGAATCCAGGGACACAGCTGCTTCTTTTGCAACTTGCTTTGCTGTATTTTTTGGGGGGGGAAGTGGGAGGGTGGGTTTGTTTTTTTTATTTTTAGACAGTTCATGCATCCACAATGTTTGACGAATTTATGGCTCCTAATTATTACCTGTATTTTGCTATTCCTTAAAGGAAGGTGCCTGAAAACTATGGTAACTGCAAACAAACAGACCAAACAAATGGGGCTAAGCAAAAATGTACTATCAGCAGATTTTTCAGTGAACCATACTGAAATGCACAAAGAAACAAACTGAGCAAGCTCATGTGTCATAAGTGATGTCTTTAATCATCAAATCTTAATTTTCAGAACATGCTGTACTGTTTAGCTTTCCATTGAGAAAACTGTAAGTTAAATCTGGGTCCCTGCTGAAGTCTTGGTTGACAGAGGTGATCCTCTGAAATTCACGTAAGATACTTTTCTTCTTCTTTTTCTGAGTGAATGTAAGCTTGATTGCTAATGCAGACTTCAAAGGCAAACATCTTTATCTAAATAAATCTGACACTGGATTTCTGTACCTCTCCTTTCTGGCTACATTTCAACTTACATGATTTTTTATGAGTGACAGGTGTATTGTAAACTGCTAGGATGCAAGTCTAATAGCTGAGATTCTTCAGCACACACTATCACATCCTAGAGCGCTACTGGGCTAATATTCAGTGGAACAAATGCTGTCTGTATTGCTTATGTATTTCTGAATGCTCTTTAAACAAGGGAGATACAAGTAGGATTGCTTTTTTTTCCTCTGCTTTTGACATGTTGATTTTTTGATTTTTGAGTTTGGAGGGGTTCTGGCTGGGCTACAGCCATGCAAACTTCCCAGTGTCATCTTTGAAGAGGTCATTTTGGTCTGCTGATTCATTGCATCCTCCTCAATATTGTTTTGCCGTTATGCTGTAGATTTGGCCAAAAAGAAATCCAGGGATATTTGACCACCTTCTGATTTCCATTAACCTGTTGCAAATCAGGAGAAATTCCATTGAAGTAAACACAGTCATTCTACTTCAACCACCAAGCGGGATTAAAATCTCACCCATTCTGCCACTATGGGTCAGCCAAGACCTAACAGCGTAAGCAAAAGACATGCAACTGAATAACCTGTGCATGATTGGGAAATAGTCATGAACTGATCATCATATTTTACAAATTATTATATTATCTGTTAATCAATACATCAAATTGTTATTAATGTGATTAAATCTTGCAAGCACAAGGAATTTTCTATTCTTCATAAGACTGGGGGAGCAAACACTTGATTTTTGGCATTTGTCATTGTTACGACGGGTTCGCTCTTTTTCTGTGTACAACAAAAATAATACATGTTGCGCATTACCTTAGAGCATTAGTTTTCCACAACACAGCAAAGAAAGTATTTACGATCTTTTATCAAGAAAATGTACAAGGAAAAAGATGTGTGTCAAGAAAAAAAAAGCAAAATATAGTTGACAGACTTCTGCACTATGCAGCAGCTATTATTTGACTTATACATAAATAACAATTTTAATCTTGAATGAAATATTACTGACTTCTGTTTCATTCCTGGCCAATAGATGAGCTCAAGATGTACACAAGTGTGGTGAACCCAAGGGTTTTACAGAGCATCATAAAAACATTTTATTGTGCACTCCAATGCTGTCATCCACAGATAGCTAACAAATAAGATGGGTTTTTAATATAATCCACCATGTCCCTACCAGTGCTCCTCTCCTGTTACGTCATCTTGCTTTGGGCCAAGCGTTTGTTTTCCCCAGATGGCCATCGCAAAGCTGCTGACAGCTCTCCTGACTGAGAAGCTGTAGCACAGCAATCTTCCAATTCATTTAGCACTACTGACAAAGGGAAAGCTGTTGATGTCCCGATGTGAAAGCACTATATCAGGCATTACATAGTGTCTGTGTTCTCAGCATGTTTGAGGCGTGATAAGTCATAGCACATGCTTTTTGACATCTTCCTGCCTTTCACTGCAGTGTAGGATTTCTTGGAGTTAGAATTCAGGTGGCAGAAAAGATGTAAAAAGCCAAGTGTGACATCATCAGCAACTGGTAGCGGTCTCGGAATCATAAATAATACATTGTAGACTTGAGTGAAAAATAAATCCTCTGAAAGATGTGCACTGTGGTTCTACTTGCCTCAACTTTTGCCCTCTTCAGCAGCCTGAGTTGTGTGGACTTTGGAAACTGATATCTAGAACTATTAACATCTAAAGAAGCCGTTCTCTGAGTGCATAAAAAGGAGGCTTGCATTAGTCATTAATTATTTCCTATCCTATTGTACCCATGGAGTATGGGTGAATTGGGAAGTTAAGTGTCCTTTTTCTGTCACAGCCTCACTCCCAAGTGGGAAGGGAGAAGGAAGATGCCAAATTACCACTCCATGCAAGAAAGGCTCGCTAGACTGTGGGATGTGGTGTGAGACTGCTCTGTCTTGTGCGTGGGATGCCTAGGGCAGCAGCAGCCGTGCCTTCTAGGATACACCCTGGGCCTCACCTCCCTATGGGGGGCAGCTGAAGCAATCTGCTCCCTTTTATGAAAATTAAATGCAGCTGTCGGGCTCCTGGCAGCTTGTTAATGCAGCCTTTGCTTACAGAGAGTCTGGATGCCTCCACTTTAGTATTTTGCTGCCAATATTATTTTATAACATAATTGGAGTTTTTTAAAACAATATATATGTTAAATAATTTTATTTAGGGTACCAGAATCAACTCTTTAAAAAGTGGAAATAAGTTTATGTAGGTTTTTTACTCTAATTTGTTGGGATACATGAATATACTGATGGGGATTGTAATTAATTTAAAATTTTTCTATTTGTCCTCTGTTACTGGCTGACCGAGCAGGAAATATCCAAGGCTGCTCAGGTGCTGCACAAAAGGTCGAAGAGTCTCTCTGGCACAAGCAGTGAGTGGTTCTCCCCCTGGTAATCTGCCCACCACAGTCATTAGGAAGTTTAAATTGTGGCCATCAGCTCCTGTAGCGGCTCCAAGTAAGCACAATTATTTCAACTGTGTTATTTCAAGTGGGATGAATCTCAGTGCCTGAGTTCAAATTGGGTTTAAAAAATAAAACAAAAATGTAAAAATCAAGTAACCCTTCCACTTCCTGATTCTTCAGCTTCCAAAATACTCCCTGTTTCTCCCATTTTTCAGCTAACACTTCCATGGCTGAAAAACCCTTGAAAAGGACTTTATTTCACCCTAGAAACTGTTGTAGTGGGGCTGGCAAGTCTTCTATTTGTCAGGTAAAAGGCTGGTAAACCTGTAGTATGGGAAGCAGCCCCAGATCTTTCTTCTAATGCTGCTTTTTTGCTCTGCTTTTCCAAGAGTGGGGTTTTTTCATTATAGTTTGTCCTTTTTTAAGGAGAATGGTTAGGATGATGATAGGAAGAAACAAAATAAAATGTGATGTTGTAAATAGGAGATGTTGGATCTGCGCATAACTACAGTCAGACCATTACAGGAGGGTCCAAAAGATTAATTAACAGAAACCTCTGGCTTTGTCTGCGATGAAGCATAAAATGTAACCCTGCATATTTCACTCTAGGTCTTTCTGTATCTGCTAAGTACCCCCTTTATTCCTTCTGTTTTGTTTGCCTTATATTCTTATAATTTGGGTGTTGGGGCTGTCTTACGTATTGATTACTAAGACTTACCTTAAAAGTCAGGGCTGGTTATTCTTAAAAGCATTTATTTGTCAATGTATTCTTGCTTTTCTCTCCAACTGTCTCTTGTAGGACAGTCAATGGGAGAACATTTTGCCAGACTGGTTTTATGAAAAGGGAGCTTCAACATAGTTACTCAAAGAAAGCCCACAGAATAGTTTTAGACAGGCAAATTGTAAAGGGGCTGTGGGGGGAAACATCAAGTTCTGAAATGAAAGAATTCAGCTGAAAATAAAATATGTGGGTTTTTTTCCTTTTTGCTTCCAAATTTGATTCATGGAAACGTATGAGCAAATTACTTGCACAAACAGAACTGCTTCATGTTGAACACATTATGCCTTTAGACTGTGTTTCTAAAGAAATATGTTTGTTCCTGAAATGCACACGCCAGCCTGCAATCAGTGTGCGCAGCATTAAGCAATGGAGAGCTCTTTCTTCCAGTTGAGGGGCTGTTGCAGAAGTTTTTCAGGAAAATAAGGAAAGACATACGCATGTTTTTCCTTATTATAATGAAGTTCCCAATTTAGAATAGCAACCCTTACTTGATTATTAATTCCTCCCACATGATATACAGTGCAGTGTGGCATCTTGTCCAAATCAGTGTGAGCTTGAGATGTTACTTTGCAAAGCTGCTACTAATGTAAGATTGAAAACGTTTCTATTCATAGCATGTCTTATTAAAAGTGGGATTGTTTTGGAAGTGTAACCCTCTGGGATCTAAAGGTTAGATTGTTTGTAATGTGAACCCTTTTATTTTACCTGGTGGCTTATATAAATGCATTGCAGGGAAGAGCTGAAGGGTTATGCAGAGCATTTGGTTTCCAAGATTGGCAGATACTACCTGAAATGCACAACATTACATGAACATCATCTTTTGCTCGTACGTTTTGAATTTTGAAAAGTCCGTTGTTCCTGGGTGGTCACTGTGGAGATAGCTTCAAGCATACAAAATATAAAAAGTATGCATGAAATATGCCAGTATATTAAATTAACATCCTGCAAAAGCTCCCTTTTTAAAATCCAGATGCTTATATTGCTTTTGACAGACTCTAGGCGGTAAAGTTTTAACTTTAAAGAAGGGGCTTTCTGTTTCTGTTTTCAAGTTAAAAATAATGAAAGGAAAACACACTGAAATTCCCACATTATTAAATAAAACATTTAAGTGGCATGGGGCCAATCATTGTCACGCCATGAACAAATGCCTTACGGTAATATGTTCCATAACTGTTTGCTAAAAACTACCAATTTTAGCACATTTGCACATGATTAGATGCAATAAAAAATTACTTATTGAAGTCAGTGCCACAGTAGTGTTACTTAGGCCCAAGGGGAAGGAAACCTGAAGGAGAGAGGTGGTGTGAAATGGGTTCCATGCTGTGAAAACAGACCTTCAGGAGAGTGCCCTGGTGACAAATTTGGCTCCCATGGCCAGGAGTTCACAGGGCTGCCCCTGCACCAGGAGCAAGGCTGGGCGGACATGTAAGGGGGAAGACTGAGAGACACAACTGGCGGGCTCAAGCGGCAGCTACCCAAGAACCACTGTTAAAATGTCATTTTGAAATGCCCCTCATTACCCAGGGACAGGTCCACCAAAAAGCAGCAGTTCAGAACGGTTGGGCTGTTATGTTGTGTCTTGTGAGATTTCTAGGTGTGTTCCCCTTTTTCTTAACAATCAAGGAAACAAGTTCACAGGCCTGTGTTTATAGCTACTAAGACATTAGCCTGTGTTTATCTCCCTGAACCTGATTACACTGCATGTGACCAATAAGAAATGGGTCTCCCAGTTGTAATGAAAAAGGTTTGGTTTTGCTCTGCTTATGCTTTGCTGACTGAAGTCATGGAAAAGCATTTTCATTATTTCAGAGTAGCTCATTTAAAGTGTGATTCTGCTTAAATATTCATTTCAATTTCAAATATTTTTGCTGAAGGAAATAGCAAAACTTAGACCAGGTGATTCCTTTGTAACAGCCGCACAGACCACTTCAGTTCTGGTTTCATTTTAATCTTTCAGGGTCTTTGGATTAAGAACCCACTGATATGCTCCAGTTTGTTACAAAGCGTGGCACTTCATGTCCTCCACATTCATGTAAGAAGAATTATCACAACTAGGCTGAATTAATTAAAAGTGGATGGAATCTCCACAAGCATATGGGAGCCAGGGAAAAAAGGGGGGAGGGAAAAAGAAAGAGAAAAATCTGCAGGGGAAAACTGGGTACAAGTTAATGGTAACATTAGCAGAGATAATTTCTGCTTTGCTGCATCTGCACATTTGGATTCACAAGGGAGTTTCTGGCTACTTGGGATTTTACACATCTATCAGCTATTGTGAATCTGAGGAGCCCATGGAAACATTATATGACTCTCAGATGCACCCTTGAGGGTATTGGACCCATAAAGTAATTTATGCATTGCAATCAAGGATAAACATTTGCTTTTGAGGGAGAACACCCCCCCCCCCCCCCGAATCTTCCCCTCCTGTGGGGACTGAGCCAAATTCAGAAGATAACCAGTGTTATGAAATATTTCATTGTGACCTTCTTATCTCCAGAAGGTGATCGGGATCTCCATCCCAGCTGCCTGTCCCTAGCATGCATGTTATTTAAAGTAGTCAAAACACTGCACTGAACAAGCTCCTGGGGAGCAGAGGTGGCCACAACGCCTGCAGACTGTGGCATGAAAGAACACTAGGTAAGTTGTACTGCATGTTGCTTGTGCCACCCACTAAAATGAGTTGCCTGCAGAGTGTTGTTTGCATGCTCCCCCTCCTCATCATATGTGCTGACAGGACTGGGGACTGGCAGTTTCTCTAGTGCTTCCGTAGTGCATAGGACAAGGCACCCCTGTCAACAAAATCCTCTTGCCAGGCCCTGAGGACTGATAGTAAGAGTGCTGCTACTGATGTCTTTTGCTGCATAGGGGGAATTATGTGTTCAGCAGCGATGCTTTTCTGGCCTGAGCACACACAACAAAACAAAACCCCAACAACAACAGAAAGTAAACAGAGCATTAAGATGAAGAAAGATTAAATAAGGCAGCCCTTCACAGGTCTTCACAGTTTTCTGTGCTGTGACAAATACTGCCAGTAAGGCAGGAGATGAGCAGGCAATCTGTGCTCAGCCTCCTAAAAAATGTGGTAAGGGCAAGGCAGGTCTTTACTCTTTATATGGCTTTCGTTACCCCCCCCTGCTTTACACCACTGTTTTATTTAAACATAGGAAAAAAGAGGTTTTTGGATTTATCACTTTCTTAGGTGGCAGAGGGACTGAGGAATCAATGTTTCATGTCAGACGTATGAATAGCAGGTATCTGCTTTAAAGTCAAAGTAGCCAGCTTTCATGCAAAGCATTTATGTCCTGGCGCCCTGTGTGGGGCCACAGCATACCCTGCACCAGAACTGCATGCTGGGCTTCCACAGGGCACATTGTTTATACCTAGTCAGGAGACTTTATCCAGGGGCGTTGATGCTGAAGATGAAAGTAGATACTTTCCAAAACTGAGTGTATGCAAGGTCTTTCTCAGCACTAACTTTCCCCTTCTCTTGTTTTTGTTTAGGTTGGCAGCAGCAAGGACTAGAAGAGGCATAACAAACCTAGCTCCTTCCCAGCTCCTACTTGCTTCAGTACTGCATTTATTTCAGAGTGGGTCACTTAAAATGAAAATGCACCTCGTCCCCCATTGCTCCCGTAACATTTTTCTCTCAGGAAGTCTTTCAAAGAAGGATAGCAGTGGGATTCTCATCTGACAGAAGGGGAGTAGGAGGCAGAGGAAGAAAAATTGCCTTAAAATCTTGACAGCCTTTCTGTTACAGTCTGAGCATGGCAATCCGTGTTAAGGCATGAATTCAGTGTTATGAGACCCTTACCTGGTAAATACCTTCTTCAGTTATTTACCAAAGGTATGTATGGGCAACGAAAATTAGAAAGTTAAAAAATGAAAACTTCAAAACTAGAAACCACAAAATGTATCTGTACATGGATGCTAACAGCTGGGGGTGCTTTGAAGAAGTGAGTTTCACCAAAAGGAGTTAACCAACAAAAGTGATCCCATATCTTTTCTGGTGATGTTATAAAGAGGAGAGAACTGGGTTTATTTTGCCTACAGCCCCACTCAATGGCTGGACAATGTGTTGGAGGTGAAAGATTATGTTATTGGATTTGAAGCAGCTTACAAGAAACGTCTGTGTTTGTGTGAAAGTGTCTTTCACGTGTCTCTTCCTTGAGAGGAAAACCTGTTACTGCTTAGGGGACTTTTCCTAGGCTCAGCAGCTGGCAGTACTCTAAACTTCAAATGGGCCCTTCACAAATCTTTGAGGAACACTCTCCAATGCTTGCTCTTTCTAAACGTGCCCGGCTGGAAAGGGCTGTCAGGAGTGTCTGTACCCTGTGTTTCTGCTTCCTTGGCTCCCCCAGAGGTACAGGGCCAACTCGTCTTAGCAGTAAAAGACAACAAAGTTTTCTATTCAGTCAGACTAAAGATCAGATTCAGAACAAAATCCCAGAAACAAAACCAGATATGAGTTATAGTCCTGCTAAGCTTATTAAATAGATAACTATCTTCATGCTTAAGCTTTTTTTTAATCAACCATAGATACATTCTGGCTTTCAGAAGTGGGACCCAGAACACACGATAATGCCCACTGGTGAAGGCAGCTGCAGATATCTAAGGGAGGTATCTACGCTATATGAAGTTGCCATGTCCAACCATAAGGGAGGGGTGGACCCAGGTCCCCTCCTGCTGCTGGCAGCTCTCTCAGAGCTCCCTCTCCACATCCAGTCTCATATCTCTGGTGTATCAGTGCTAGTTGCTAGTTATCGTTTGGTGTGATACTGCTTCTACCTGTGAAAGCCAAGCAAGGAGGTGTCATATGAGATGAGATGTTGGAATTATAACACTAAGGTCATTTTATGATAGGAATGCCGACACTATTGAAATGATCGGTATATGAAGAACAAAAAAATAAGGAAAATTATCTACAGGATGACTAGAGTGAGGCATGATCCACTCGTATGAAGTACCATCACTCATATTCCTAGTGGCTCCTTAGTGATGATTTTTTGCAAATTTGAAATTTGAAAGCTGAGCTCCAGCAGGATACAAAGTAAATGAAGTGTTGACAAGGAGCAGAAATACAGATTATAATGTTATTAGTGGCTTTCTGGTTAGAAAGTTTGGCTCAGCCATTATTTCAAGAAGTCCATTGCCAGTTTCAGTCAATATGACTTTGGGTTAGCATCAAAACTGTAGCAAAGGTTTCATTATCTGAGGTGACTTTTAGCTATTAATGTTCAAGAGCATAAGGAAAGAAGCAAAGTACAAGATGTTGTTATGATGGAATAACTTTATTGCAAGCTGTAAACTGCATTGTTTTTAAAACAAACAAAGCAAGACATGGTAGATTTTAGGCCATTTCCCTATCTTGGCATTTTTACCTCATTTTAGTGTTTACTAGCGTAGGGCATAAGAAGGCATCCCAGCACAACTCAGGAAGTTCATCTACACTCATCACAACATCCAATAATCAGATTATTCTGCTTTCCCTGGATTAAAAGAGGAGAAGCATCCTTCTTCTGTTGTACTTGGATCCTCTAGAAGGAATAGGTAAAGTCAGCACATGAGTCTTTATAAGAAGGATCTTGTCAAAATACTAGGGACTTCCAAAAGATGAGACAAAGAGAGGCTTCCCTTTTCATGGTATGGGCTTGCAGACTTTGTGCTTGCAGGCTTTGTGCATAGCGGAAAATTCTTGCGCAGTAAGGTGCCCTGTTGTCCAGAGGTAACTTAATGTTTAATATGGAATTGTAGCAGACCTAGCAGTGATTGCAGCATCTGCTGTACTCTGACACTCCCATTTAGGCTGCCGCCAGACCTTCAGATACTCTTAAATGGTCAACATTTTATTTCACAGGTAGTATTTTCCCAGAAGATGCTGCATCTTTTCTGTCTTTTTTTTTTTTTCATTTTAAAGAAAAGCTTGAGTAGTTGCATATTAGCCATTACTGAGCTTGAAAAAAGTCTGAACTAGATAAGAATGACTGAGTGCCAGTTATTTTCTTGTGACCTGCTTCAAAAACTTCTTCAGTCAAACCAGCTAAAGACTAAAATTATTTATATGGCCTCGAATCACCTTTGGTTCAGTAGGACATCAGCTTGCCACCAAGAAGAGGTGAGTCATGAGCTAAGGAAAATCTCACAGAGTGATTGTTCACTAATAAGTATGATGTGAAAGGCAGCTTTTATCCAGGATTTGCATGTGTGATTGTCATTTAGTTACTGCATGAAAAGTACAGAGAAACATGCAATCTCAAATTAGTAGGAACAGCTGGAGTCAGAGAAAAGTTTCTTTTTAAGCAGCAGTACATACTTGAGAGAGAGATATGTGATAGGTAGGCCTGGTGACAAGGTTGTGAGGCCTCGTTTACTGCCTTGAATAGTTTTCCCAGCTTGG
Organism: Psittacus erithacus; assembly: GCA_009867235.2. Lineage (NCBI taxonomy): Eukaryota > Metazoa > Chordata > Aves > Psittaciformes > Psittacidae > Psittacus > Psittacus erithacus. The sequence goes on along the minus strand of WYDI02032737.1, from coordinate 27,512 downwards.
AAAAAACATTTGTGTTGGGATAGAAGTGTTGCTGCCCTGAGACCATCTCTCATAAAGTCTGGGAAGCACAACTGCCTTTAAATATGCAAACTTGTGCCTTTGGCTTAGAAGTATCTCTGATTCAGTTGGCTTGATGTCAGCTTTCTGCATTTAAATGCTTCTGAGTTCAAATTGAAAAAGTCAATAGTATTTTGTAACCTCGTTGCTTTACTGAAGCTGTCATCACCTCTTCTGCTGCCTCCCTGAAACAATTTCAAATGGTAAATTGCCCCTTTATAGATTATATATTAACCTTTCAGTGAATTACTATTTCTATAATAGTCTACAATTATTACTCCTTAGTTCATTTTCTTGATCGTAAGGTAAGGCTCAGTGCTTAATATAGCCAAATTTATTTGAAACATTTGAAGAAGTTTTCTTTTTCTGCAACAGCTCATTATAACTAGACCGTAGATTATTATAGTTGTACTCAAAGCTTTCCTATTTCTTCTTCAGTTTTCCACAAATGCTTGAAGAAACACCAGCTGGTATTAGGTAACTTAGCTTTATTCCTGTTTTTTTATTCATGCTGAGGAGCAGCTTAGTGTGGAAATGATTCTTGGTTTTATTGGGAGTGTTTGTGAAGTTATAAATCTACAAAGCAGCATGTGGCGGGAAACAAAACTGCACTTTGTCTGATCAGTGTGCTCTGACGTTTCCTCTTTGACACAGTCTGGCCATACCCTGGGACCTCCCAGGGCCATCCTGTTCCAGATGTGCCCCCTGACCAGCCTCCATTTCCGTGTTTGGACAAGGCTGAGATACCTTTCCCTCCCCTGTTGCCATGGGAAGGAAACACAGATGAACAGGCTGAGATGAAGAGAGCCGCATCATGCTCCAGCTGATCCATCAGTCCAGGTAAGTGGAGCAACACCATCATGAGAGGGTTGTCTGCAGCCCAGGTGCTGAAGTGCCTCTTTATTGAAGTTTGTGGATGTTTCCTAGACTATGCTGTGAGGACAGCTCACATGTCTAAAAACATGTAAAAACCTAGTATTTGTCTTTAAAGGCCTCTGCCCTGATGGCCATCTGTCAGGTTTCAGTAATACTGAGCTCTGAGAAGTCATTATGTGATGGGAGTACCCAAAACTTGTGATCAAGCTATCTTACATTGAATGCTCGTAAGAAGAGGCATATTAAACAGTGATGGTTTTGGAAGGTTTGGCTCTGACGCAGAACTGCTATGCTGTAACCAGACACTATGAATCATGCTTCACTTTTTGGAGGACTAGTACCCTTAATCTTGGTGGTTGGTTCAAAAAAGTTTAAGTAAGAGCTAATTTTTCTCCTGTGTTTTCTGGAATAATATCTGCCTCCTTCCTGCTCTGTGTATGCAAAGCCTGTGATTACTTCAAGGGAGACTGTTGGAGGGAAGGGGAAGGTACTCAAACAGGAAAGTACTTATGATGTATGTGCTTGATTTCCAAATGAATAGCATAACCCACAAATCAACTCTGAGGACAAGACTATTACTGCCTCCAGCTTTCTTACCTGTGAGGACTGCGCCTGCTTCTTCCTTAGCTGATGGTGTCTGGTTCTTGGTAGATCACAAGCTCAGCCCAAGAACTCCCTTTCTGTGGAACTTTCACCTTCACATCCTGGTTTGTCTTCTTTAAAACAGAATAAAGTAGATAAGAAAAGTGAAAAAATTAATCTCCCATCCAGTTTGTTTTAAGAAACATCATTTATCTGGAGATGTTCCTGATGTAAACCAATTAGTATGAATCCGTCTGAATTTCTTTAGACTTGATTCTCCACCTTTCAAACTATAAGAATGTTAAGACACCAATCATAGTCTTTTTTTTTCTTTTGGGGGGGGTGTGGAGGGGGAGAGGAAAGCCATAGAAAACTTCTTTTTTTCCTGCAACTGGAACATTCAGATTTCTCAATCACCTGTTCTGATCTGATATTGATTTCCTTTAGTATTTCTTCTTCCTCCTTAGGGAAATAAATCTGTTTCTGGTATCTATCAGCCATTCTTCCCTTTGATAAAAAGAATTCATATAATTCTTGAGTAATGCTAAATCTTCTGTCAACAAATTAGTCTTGTCATCAGCCATAAGGGGCCTCATGATCTTCTGGGTGACCTCTTGCTTCTAAAATACTCGAGAAAAAAATCCATGCATAATAACTCCTGGCTATTCCTGCGATGTTTGCAAATTTTTTTGCAAGTTTCTGTGGTGTTGTGAAGCAAATTGGCTAGATTGTTTTTTTTCTCAGAAAAAAATGGATACTTTAAAAAATATCTGGTTTGTGAGTATGACGGCAGAGGTTTAAGACAGCAAATGAGTATATGTGTAAGGTTAATTCAATATGTGCAGGTTAATTCAGTAAAATCAATAATTTAGTGGCTAGAGTCCTCGTTGGAGATCTATAGGTTGTGTGGGATATAGAATCAAGTTTTTGCCTTTTTCCTATTCCAGATAAGTACCCAAATCACTAGATTATATGATCAGTCTGTCTTTTTCTATTATTTATAATTATTTATCCAAGATTCATCTCCAGTAGAGAGAAATTGGGGTTGACAACTTCTCACAATTCATATATATGCCCTAACTGTTAGGTTATTAGCTGTTTTTTCTACATGCTTTGACCAAAAATTTAATCAAGAACTTTCTTTACATGATTCGAAAAAGTTTTGACACTTTCTGACACACAGTGGTTCCACTGAGAAATGTACCCTTTTTCCATTCTCCCCTGTCCCATGACTTCACTGGATATTTTGCTACTAACATTTAGTAAGCGTGGGACTTCAGATTTATGGTTTAAGATCTCTGTCATGCAAGTTGCTTTGCATGGCTGGAGGCATAAAAAGCAACTTATATGGCTAGAGCCATAGTCCATCATAGTGCTACGATGTACTTAAAAGACGTGTTCTCGTTAGCATTAATTGCATTTTTCTTTTTTATTTCCGATTTTATATGTACTTAACAGCTACTCTATACACCATTGAAACTCTGTCATGGTACAAAAACGATATTTTTGCATACAGTAGTTCCGTCCCTTTTTAATTACGTGAACATTATTTGTCATTTTTCACCAATGCATTTTCCATTAAATAGTACTGTTTGTTTCTAGTTAACATTTAACTAGAACTGTCATACCTAATGCTTTATTAATTTCTGGACCCACTGTGTTGGCCTGAAGCTACTTGAACTCAAGCTTCATGCTGTTGTCAGGCTTTTCAGATTTTCAGCGGTGTGGGTTTGCAGATTTACCTCTTCATCTCCAATATGTGTCCAGCTGATTCTTAAAAACTGTCAAAAACTGCTATCATTTCACAAATTATAAAGGAAAACACAGCTCTATACCATGTGCTCAAAGCTATTGCTTGATTTATTTCTTCCACTTAATATGCCCCAGATTATATCCAGTACTTGAATACTCCCATTTCTACTTAGTTTTCTGTCTCCCTTCAAAAACCATATTAGTTTATTGTTGCCTTCTGCTCAGTTCCATCTACCATCTTACTTCCTTTAACTCAGGTTTTGAACCTTGGTAATTGTAAGCAGCTGGTAGTGTCTCCTGGGGTTCCTGCCTCAGTAAATTTTACTTCCATTTAGCACCTGGACACATTCTCTGCCTTGTCCACTCTCTGAAGAATAGACATTTGAAAGGGGCATGATCAGAGAGTAACTACTGCACTTTTCTCCTCTTGAGCTGGAAGTTTTCATGATCAAAATTAAATGCAAAGCAACTGTATTGTGTGATCTGTATACATTAGCAGACACAGACCATTAATGAAACATACTTGTTAGGCATTTCCTCCTCTCTGAATTCACCATGTTGGCAGGTTCAGTTTTTCTGAGTTTTGCCCCAAACAAGCAGCTTCTGTTGGTGTTAGGTGAACAGGTTGTCTCTTTTATTGTGTGTTCTCTGTTGGGATTTCCTCTGGTGAGAATCAAATAGGTTTCCATGCAGTGGCACTTCTAAAAATGAACAACTTATTTTAGAAATTTCTGCTGTTTCTGCATCTTTTGTTCACTTGAAAACCACTGTTGGGTACAGGAGCATTGCCACTGTCATATTGGCTGTACTAAAACCGTCGGTCTGCCTGTCTGTATATAGTTCTTGTGATTTTTCTAGTGCTGATTACAAGCTTTAACCATATATGGGATTTTTCTCCTGTAAATGACTAAATGTCAAAAAGCAGCAGTTGAAGATCTATGATTTGTTTTTTAATAGTATCATTGCTGTTAATTTAGAGATGTGTAATCATACATCCAACATGCAACTGGCTTGTAGGGGAGCATAATAAATGTCATCAAATAGTTTTCATAAGCTTGCTGCCTAAAAAACATCACTAATTAAATCTAGAATCTGAAACAGTTTGTACAATGTCCTGTTTCAGATACGTTTGAGAGTGTATGTTAGCTATAGTTCAAAAAGGTAAAACAGGAATCCTGTCTAATTAATTTTCACCATAGAGGAAAACTTTCATAATAAACACTTGTCTTTTCCTGCTGTGATTCCTGGCTGTGATGTCATAAGGATGAATTATGAGCTGGACATGGCAGGGAATTTAGACCAGGAATTTACATTATCTGAAGAAAATTTTGTTGTCTTTTTCTTTTTTATTCCACCAGTACAATACTCCCCATGATCTCTGGCAACTCAGGCAGGAGTAAGAAGTGGAATCAGGTACAGGAAATCTGCAGTAGACTGGCCCCTCCATAGCAGGAAAGACCAAAACCCAGCACTTGCTAATGAATAAAGTGGCCAATGCCTAAAATGGGAGCATAGCCCAGAAAGCCAGAAATACTCAGGTAGGTTCTTGCCTCCCCCTTCTCTCCAAGGTTCCTGAGCACAGGAGCAAATCTAAACAGAGAACAGGTGTCTTCTCCAGTACTGACCACTCTGATGATGCCTGTCAGGATGAAAGAAAAACACTGAAGGGGAAGAGGGGAGAAGATGGAAGTGCTCAGTGTGAAATACCATTTGCTGCGGCAGAGCCTCCCTCTTCTGAGAGCTCTTTACATCTGCCCTATTCTCACAATGAAAAGGTACACAGGATGTTGGCAGAGAAAAGCATAAAACCACAGGCAAGGAGGAAACTGGCATGCTTAGCACCATGCAGACTGCTCACAGAGTTGTCCTCACAGGCGTGTTATGGAAAGGAGAGACTCATGGAAGGCTGGAGTTAGTGGAAGCTTTTCCCAGTGCATTGGCTTTTACCATGTAGCTCAGGTTTGCTCTCAGAGCAGTCAGTTTACAGGTACAAGAGAACTGAGGGCTTGTTTCTAAGGGACTTTGTTGGCCAGTACAGATAACGCAGCATCTACTTGGGTGTAATTCATGTGGAGACATGCTAGGACTGCACACTGAGACAACATGCTCTGGATAGTACGCATGATTCAGGTGATCTACCAGGAAGCTCATCCTGGCATAGATGTTGTGAAATCTGAGCCAGCAGACAATTTGCCTAATAAAATCCTCTGGAAGAGGTGAGCACTCATTTGTCACAAAACAGCATTTGTATTTCGTTGTTCTAGTCAAGTCTAAAGGGTAATTACATTTTGTAGGGTTAACATGTAGCAAGGATCTCCCTGAAGGTCCAGTAACAGTGTTTATCGCTGTCAACTATATTGACTAAAAATGCTGATTGCCATCTCCAACACTACCAAGGCACTTGGGATCTGCATTCAAATCATTATGGACAAGGAGCATGATGATCACAGCACTTGTCAGCCTCCTGTTGGAGAAGGGGAGTTTTTGCCTTCTTTTCAAGCTGATTAGCCTTAAACCTGTGGCTTGGGTATGGACCTGAGGAACTCAGGTTAACAGTTTCTGTCTCACCTACAGCAGTATAAATATCCTTTCAGAGAAATAATATTTTGAAACCATATGAATGTTTACCCAGAGCAAAAGGAAGGGGTGCAAACATTGCAATGGGAGTTTGTGGCTCCTGTGCTGTTGTTTTTTGGAAGTCTGTACTCAGATTTTGCAGTATTTACCTTCCTCCAATGATGCTTTAGTATTTCATTGTGGAGAAAATAACTTTAATGTAGGAAGGCAGCACTCAAGTGCTCTTTCCTCAAAATACACATGCACACATATATATGTATAAAATAAATGAAATCTTACTTTTTATTGACGGAAAATATATTCTTGGCAACTTAAATTGGGAAGTATTGGGGGGAAAAAAGCTCTCTTTAAGAAAAGTAAGTGAAGTAGGTGCAGGCAGTGACTTTAAATTGGACATTAAACTAATCCAGGGCTATACTTTAATAAAGGCTAGTGCTGGGAATTCTTATGGATTTTCTAGCTCATTGCTGGGATGACAGAGAAATACAATAAATGTTCTATTACTTACACAAGCTGCTGGTTTTCAGAAAATTAGTCACCAGTGACCTTTTACCCTTTGTCTTGCTCTCTTTCTCAGTAAAAGTACCTGATCAGAATCAAATGCAGCCCTGCTGTATGATGGCATTCCTCCAGGCTGCAAGGAGCTATCCTCCTTTACCGTATGACCCTCAGCATAGCATAAGAGCGGATTATTTTTCTCATTTAACACTGGAGGAGATGTGGGAAGGAAGAGGGAAAAGACAGAGGAAGAAAATTTTTTCATCATTGGTTGTTATTTTTAACTGAGAACAAAGGCAAAATTCTACATTTCTTACTGAGGAATGAAGCCCAAACCATAAAACATAACTAATCAAACTGCTCAGAATTAAAATCTGAGAACTGTGATATGGCTTGGTGATACCCCCAGCCTCATAAAGAATAAACCTTTGTGCTTGGTTGACATTTTTTCTTTTTCCCGTGTATCAAAATGTGGTGTTTATATTCTCTGCAATGAGGCACAGACTTTTGCTGAGGGGGAGGGGACTATATTACTTTGTGTGTACCAGCCCTTTGGTAGAATTATATTGATTAGTTTTCCAGTTAGCAGTGAGACCTCCTTCTGACCCTATTTTCAGGGTCAGTAGATCATAATGCAGAAGCACTAAGAGACCAGCGTCCCTCCCCATATTGCTTTTTGAAGAGTGTATGGATCAGAAAATCATCATTTTATAGATATAAAAATATATATAATGCATGTGTATGTATGTATAATCTATATATGTACAAAAAAAGTGGGACTGGAATCTGCTTTTCAAATGCAGCTATAATTTATATTTCAATTATGACAACATTTTGCTGTGAAAAGGGAATACATTCAGCCTCTACTCTACAGCTCAAAAACTGAATTTTGTCCTAAGCTGTTAGGTTTTTTTAAATAGAAAAGAAATACCTCATGATTCAGCACAGTGAGGACAGATGTCTCTTTGCGAAAGAGGAACATGCGTCTATGTTTGAAAATGAACTATTTTTCTGAGATCTTTAGTCTGAGAGCTCTCAGACGTGGATGTACAAAACAGAGGGCTAGAAGCTCGGCCCTGTTATAAGCACTCTGATGATGTCCCATGAGCAATCTGTTGACTTCCATCTTGTATTGTATGTCAACCATGCATACCTCTAATTAAACAGGAAATCATTTGTCAAAACTTGCTGTACTTTTCATATCCAACATTTTCCATGGCAGGTGTATAACAGACAAAGAGCAAGGACAACATGAAGTACCTAAAGAATGCTTTTAGTTGCTATTTTTAATTGCTATTTGAAGCTTACATTTGAAATCCTTGGTCCTGTAAAAGGATAAGGACTGGAGTCAAGGACTCAAATATCCTCGCCCTAACACCAAGACCTTGCAGAATGCTTTTGAACTCTGGTGCTCCCCGAGAGTGCTGTAACTGTAGGAGACAGAGCTACTGCCCCGGTAAGAGCCAGGCTGCTGTTTTCATATTAAGAAAAAGGAGCTTGACTTCTAGCAGCTGCTGCCTCTGGTTTTCTTTATTTTCTTAATTGAACTACAGACCACAAGGAGCTAATAAATGTATTCCATGTTAATCTTGAAATTGCCATCTGGGGAAATAAATGACTAGAAATAACTCTGGGAAAGGAAAAGAGAGGAAATATGTTACAGGCCACAGAGTTGTGTATCCCCAGCTAGCCCTAGACTGAAGTACCTTGGCTCCTCAAGGGACATCATGTGGACAGGGCTTTGCCTCTGTTGAAGAACTTTTCTTCTTAGAGTTACCAGCGCTCTGGTCCTGAGGTAAAATCAGCTTCCCAGGTATGGTCCCTTGCCTTTCTTTCAGCAAAGGCACAACAGGTCTTGCAGGGCACATGCCAACATAGCGGTATGCGTACTGCTTCATATATTCCTGGTTTTCACAAGTCTGAACTGTAGCATGTAGAAATTGATTAGTTAATAGATGATGCTGTTACATCGGCTTTTTAGCTGTGCTCATATTCTAGTGTGGTCCAACAAAGATAGCAGAGAGAGCACCCATGCACCATATCTTTACTTCCTTATCTCATATCCTGACAGATCTAAGGTCTGGGCTTCTTATGTCATATGGAGCTCTTAGACTTGAAATTGAGACACAATTACATTTACTTTTCACAGCAATATGGCACACTATTTCAGCTTGCTAGTTTATGAGCATAAGATGTTCATACACTGACCTTTAAATGACAAAAACCATCTTCTCCTCTTGTTTCTCTGTTGAAACAAAGGCAATTTCTTTTTCCTACTTCCTACTTTTTCTTACTTCTTTTTCCTAGTATCTTAACATACTTGGTTTCTTCTAGAAGATTTTCAAGGTTTCCTAATGTTTCCTAGTAGTGGCTAAAAAATTGCCATTGTGGCCTCCTTGCACCTGCATGCTAATCGGATCAGATAACTTCCAGAGAGAGTCAAATTCCTAACAGAAGTGAGCTGACTCCAAAGGACTTGGGTGCTGTAGTGAGCAGCTGGTCCTTCTCCAAATATTCTGGAGCACAGGTATCACCGAGCAGGCTGTCATTACATCTAGCACGTGTGCTGTCAGTGCTGAAAACAGGCAAACAGCTGCTAGATGGATGAGTGACCATATTCCATGGACACACACTACTTCATTTCTTCACCAGTTGGAGTTCAAGGGACCCTTCCTTTTCCTGATGGGGTTGTATCACAGGGTGAGTTTATATGACTGCAGTCACTTGAAAAAAATATATGATTTTCTGGTTTTCCCCTACTGCATTTTTCTCTGCAAAGATCATGCAAATATTGATGAAAATGTTAACAAACTTACACTTTTTACCTCCATGTCTGTTAGCAGTAAGGAATTATTCTGAGCCTGTCCTAGGCATGTTGGCTGAATCTGATTTGGTTGAGCATCTTTCTTTCTTTTGTTTCCTGTCATTGGCTGGTGAACCATTCAACTAACTGGACATTCAGTTCCCATCCAGGAGTGACCACTCTGGAGGAAGGTGAGGGGCCCTGGCACCCTGCATCCTGTGCAAGGTGACAGTTTCTATCCCAGAGCTGTGCTAGCTGAGCTCTCCCCATGGCTGCATAGGTACTTCTGGTTACTGCATCGGAGTGTGAAATCAGAAATTCATGCGAAGCTCACCAGGAAAAAAGACAAGCCAATCAGCTGAATACACAACTAAATAAGCAAAGTGAGTGGTGTTTCTTACCCTACTTCAGGCCAGTTATCTCACTTGACTTCATTTTACCATCCTCTCGTGATGAGTCTTCCTGGAGCTTTGGTTTATATTGCTAATAATTTATCATAAAATCCACCATTGGTTAATTTTTTCAATTTCAGAAAAAAATATTCTTCATTAAGGGCCAGATGTATGTTAATAAAGCTGTAAATCAGGGATGCTTCTAACACACTGAATTATGAAAAGGGAAAATATTGTTTTTTCTTTTAAGGAAAAATACATTTTGTTTTCTTTTGCACTCACCCTGAAAAAAGTGACTGAGAGGGTAATGTCCGATCTCCCTTTGTTCCTTTGCCATAACTCTTTTCCCCATTCCCACAAGGCAATTATGATAAATTTGATATACGGGAACAAGACTAGGAGGAACATACCTATCCAAAACAGCAGGAAAGTGTAAGCAACTTAAAGTAGCCACTCCAGACTGACTTTTTTTTGACAGCACATCAACTATATAATGCACTATCCCACATCATCTCTTATATACACAACTGCAGATCAGGACCCTAACAGCATCCTACCACAGATGTAAGACAAAAACTTAGCCTCAATAACATATTCTCTTCTATATCTCTCGGCTGTTCACAAAGGATAATCCATAGCAGAAGTTTAATGCTGAATGTTTCAGTTGTCTGTTTGGAGGTGTCCCTCCTGCTTCAGCATCTCTGGACAAAAATTGACAATTTTGATGAATCTTCTTGCTGTGGACATTTAGTGTGAAGGGTATTCCTTGTTTCTACTATTTATCCTACATTTTATTGCTTTAATTAAATTGTTGGAATTTAATTATTGCTATCTGAAAAAAATGAGCATAGTTACTCCTGTGTGAGGACAAGCTTTTTATTATAAATTCCCGGTAACTACTTCTTTCTTCACCTTTCTCTGTTTTTTAACTCTGTAGATAATAGAGTGGCAATTATGGTTATTTAGGACCTAAGCCTGAAAACCTTTAATCATGTGGATATCATTGCTCCCACAGTCTACCTGTCTCATTGATCGTGCTAGTTTATTTTTGGTAGGATCAAGTGAGTGATTATAAAACAAGTAAAAACCACAGAAAAAGTGACAGAGTCAATTTAGAGTACAGAGAAGCACTTACATCCTGCGCCTCATGGCTCTTACTCCAAGTGAGAGATACTCAATCATAATCATTAAAAAGGATTAGTCCTTCTGAGGCCTGAAATGAGGCATTTTTACTTCAGACGTGTTTCACGCAGACGTGTTTGCTGACCATTTTGCTGGCAAGTGTTGTGGGTCTGGCAGTAGCAGATGTGGCGACTGCTGCAGCCGCCCAGGAGATCTGTTAAACCAACTGGGCTTATCAAGCATGGGGTCAGGCTCCTGCTGCTTAACTCCTGCTAGAGGCTCTTGTTTTCACTTTTTATCTGGGAATCGTTCCCTCTAGCCCAGGCACTTGTTTGCTTCTCTGTGTCAGTGAGGTAGCTTTGTCTATTTTCTGGTTTGGTTCCACTTGACCCTTTTGGAGAGGATTGAAAGCCCAGATCGCTCTGTTGAATGGAGCAGGTAGAAGCTGGGGTTGGGGGAGCTGGCCTTCTGTCAAAGCTTGACATGGAGGGAGAGCTTTCCCTTCATCAGAGCTTCTCCTGGCTGAGGGGGAGAAGGTATAGGGCGGGCACATGAGAGGGGACACCATTAGCTCTTCCCAGCGCTATCCTGGGGGTGCAAAGACTTTTCAAAGGTAGAAGGGGGAGTCTGAGACCTTTCCTGGGCATGCAAGCAGCTCCATCCAGGGATGCTATTGCTCTGGCTCCTACTCCATAAAGAGAAAGGCCCTGGCTAATGGCCCCAGAGGGGGACTTGTGGGACTTGTGAGGCTGCCAGCTCAATGTCCAGCTTTGTGCAAGAAGGATTAAACAAGGCGGCACACGGGCATGCGAACCAAGCAGAATTGAGAATGTGTCCTGGCCCAGAAAAGTATGGATTTGTGCCTAAATCAAAATCCAAACTTCCCCAAAGGGTATGTTTAGATTCAGGGCCATCTTTTAAAATAAATAATGAATAAATAAGGTCCCATATACGTTTCTAACTATGTCACTTTATTAACACTATAGATTTTTCAAACACAGAGGGGCTGTAAGAATTACATATACATTTCATTAGTAGAGAATTTATGGCTACAAGATTGCAGTTAAGGTTTGCGCTAATGCTTTATGCACCCTTTTGACCCAGTCCCTTTACTATATTCTGCCCCAATATTATTTTTCATAAGTCAGGAAACATTTTCCATATGTTTTGCAGCATTATCCAAAGGGAGTTTGCAGCTGTACTGTTCATACTTTATCACGTTCGTACTGACTGAAGTGCAGACCCCTCCTAGTGACAGTACGCATCTGAAAGATCATAACAACGCATTTTTGGCACATTATTGTTCTACTTTTGTGTCAAGCCTCCCCCACGGAACAAAATTGTTTCACAGTTTTTATTAAAATTTACTATAAATGAACAGCTGAAAAAATAAACAGAAAAGTCTGTGTGTATCTTATTTACTGTCATCACAAAAAGAATATCTGTGCTGGAACATTATAACATAACCTAACAGCCAAAACTAACTTACAGAAATAATCAGAGACATTAGAAAGGTTGAAGGCCACAGGAGTTCATTATTTTCAGTAAGCTTAAAAGGCAACAAAGGGGGTGGGGGAGAAGAATAAAAAACGGCAGAAGGAAAGTTATGAAGGTATGTGGGAGCAGAGGAGCTGCAGGAGGGGAGAACTGAACCAGGAACCTGTGTGGCACAAGGCAAAAAATGAGAGGAATATGCCAATATCTTAGCTAACATGCTTTTCTGCAGCAAAGAAAAGTCTCTGTGTTTGGCTTTCCTTTGGAAAAATTAATACATTGATCTGAAAAACCCTAAATAAAAGCCCACCGTGATTTATTTCAGCTGACTGCGGCACTCCACTTCTGGGTTGCAATATCCAAGCTCTGATATTACAAGTGATTCTGCAGGGGACATGAGTTTTCTCCCGCAGGATGTCTTTCAAGAATGGTGTTTGGACTTAAAATGTAGTTATTTTGGGGAGATTTTTACTGTCCAACTGAAGATGTGGTCTAAGAAGCTGCATCTCCACTGACAGCTTCTGTGCCTCCTTGTGCTTGCACGTGATTTCACCAGATCAGAATTTGATCTCCTCGATGTGCTTCAGTGGAAAGTGGTTTCTAATTGTAACTGGAAGCAGATATAGCCAAAGAATCAGTTTTAGTAAATCCTACTGAACTCTGTCATGGCAGAGAGACAGTATAAATGCTCCCCATGAGTCTGCTAATGAAATGCCTGGCAAAGCCAAAAAGGGCAAAGAAAAAATAGAAATCACAGCTGCAATATCAGCTTGAATAATAGAAGTAGGAACAGGAGAGCAACAAAAGATGAGCAAGAGGTCAGAAATAACACAATATGAAGGCAAAAAGAAGGAGGGGAGTGCTTTCCAAAAAGTGAGGCAGGGAAGGAAAAAAAAGAGTGCTCCGGGTCCTATGAAATACTGACATGAAATGATTTGAAAGAGACAAACTGAAAAAAAAAGAAAATTAATACTGTGAAGGCAAAAGCTAATTAATTGCATGAATTTCATGAACTTTAATTTTTAACCCTTCTCAGCTTCATGCTGGGAATATTCCCAGTACAGTCTGTGCTAGAGGCATCTTTAATGCCAAGTCCCTAAAATGGGCCTGAAGAGACACTTAACTTATGTGTAACCCCAAATACTATTTTGAAAGCTCAACCATCTTTTCTCTTTTATTATTCTCCTGTTAGGGAATTTTGACACACAGGTTCTGATTTAATCAAGGCGTAATCTCTTTGATGGGAAATATAATTGGCTAAGTTCATTTTAGGGGTTTTATTCATCACTGAACGTAAAGATGAAGGAACAGGCAGCTGCTCCCAGGTTGATGAGAATGGGAAGGAGCCATGTGTTGCCCATCATAGAGCCTGTGGAAGTACAAATGGTGGGAAAGGCATTGTGCTGGCTGGCACAGGCTGAGGGTTGTTTTCTCCATGAGCTTTTTCTTCATAAAGGCCAATTAATCAGGCTTTCCATGGGGCAGCTGCATTCCATGCAAAATGCATATTTGTCTGCATCTCAAATAAGAAAACAATGTTCCTCCATAACTTGCTCAAGGAGTGGCTTGAGATACCTTTCCCTCAGTCCTTCCTGTCCCCTGTGTTTCTATGCACTGAATGAGGTGTCAGCTGCCGAGTTTTTATTTACATAAAGACTTGTAGTATATTCCTGTAAAAGCATGTTCCAGACAAAATAAAATGAAAACACTTTTAGTTAACAATTTGCAGCTACAGTGGAAATTATTTACTCTGAAGAGAGCACAGTATCTCGCTTCTCCTTCAAAATAAACTTCAAAACAAAAATTATTATGAAAAATATTTTCAAATTACCTAGTGGATTTTATTTCATTTTCTTTGATCAGTTAATAATTTCTTTGTATTTAATCTGCAATTATAACTCAAGTTTTGTTGTTTGGGAAAGACAAAAAAGTAGAACATAATGTTTTAAAGTATTAATTTAACCTTATAATCAGAAATTATAAGGAAGTTATCACTGAAGCATTTGCTTTTTTATTGGGAATACACCAATGAAAGTCATTAGAGAGAAGAATGAGAGAAAGCACTTTTTATTAAAGGTAGAAAGCTTCCAGATTTGAGGCTTAAAATTAAAAGATATACTAAATACTTTAATACTCTGTAAATATATATATTGAAATATATGCCTTCTAATAGAATCTGAATGTGATTTGCTATTCAAACACATTGCTTTGGCACAGCAAAAATATAGATTTTAAACTGAATTTAAAACTCCATCCACAGGTACTTCCTCTATAGCATAAGTGATATGTATGGACACTGTTCAGCCAGACAATTCTCCACATGTCACAATTCTTGAGTAAGGATATCCAAAATACAGCTAGGGTGCTATGCAAATGTGTAAGTGTATTTACATAAAAGCACAGCTCACTAGTATATTTGCCTGCATGCATGCCCATGTCTGTGGAAGACAGGGTTGGTCCCACACCTCTCTGCGTTGAGTACTGCCCAGGGGTCAGGTTTGCGGTTTTCTGCTGCTCTGTAAGCCCTTGAAATTTTGTGTGTCTTGTGCTGATGCATTGGTTTACATTTCCCTGTTTAAATACAAGTGTTTTCACACTTTCTTTTCCGACAGGATTGGATGTACAGCCCTACCGGAGACTGCTTGTTACTTACCTGTACCTCTGTGCAAATTAAACACCCGTCCTGACATATTGGCTGATAATATTATCTCCTTAGCCTTGGGAAAACAGCTGAAGAAGGAAAATGGGTTAAACCAGTAATGTCTTATTGGGATAGCTATTTCCTAAAACAGTGGTGTAAGTAAATGCCGTATCATTTAAACAATGAATAATTAAAAAAGCTGTAAAATGGCTGTTTCAGATAACAGTGGCTGCCATTAGTTTTACACTCTAATACTCATCCTTTTCCACAGACAAAGTACTTTGCTTTTGCTCCTTGTTACCTATGTATTTTGTTTTAATCCTAGACAGCTACAAACATACATTTAGGGGAAAGACACTAATTATTTTGAAGAAGACAGAAAATTTTCCCTTTAGGTATTTTTGTGTACTCTTTTTTATGAGGCCTCTTTGTTTTTAATTAGTGCAAATTGTCACCATTTTGCATTGGATAGCTAAGGTGAATGATACATAGACAATGAAGAGTATGAAGACCAAATTTCCTTATCTATCATGCCTTGAACCTGAAGTTCTGTGTACTGGCCCTTTCTGGGTTTGGTTTTGGTTTTTGTTTGGTTTTTTTTTTAAAATAGCAACAATAGCAAGAGCTGATCTACAAAAGCTTGGTGTACTTTCACCTGAACAAACTGCAGAGCTCACAGATGCAAGGCCAGGCTACTGTCTGTTCTGTCTTATGTTATTACAGTTACCCTGCTCTTTTCTGTCTCTCAGTATAAATGTTTGCACATATAAAAACATTAACGTACTTATAAATACCAATGCAACTCTGAATGCTATCAAAGTTGAAGTCTCAATAAAGTGCTTTAAAATCAAATCATCATGCCTTTCAAGAAGCTTTGCCAAACCAGGTCCTGGTATTTTTTCTTTCCCTTAATAGTAACCATGTGGCTTTCAGTGGTCCTCCTTGCCTCCCAGGAGTGCTTGTACTGCTAGGCACCAGCAGGCACTGTCCCATAGTGGCACAGCAGTGAGATGCTCAAAAAGCATGAATTGCTGGTGAGCCACATTTCTTTTACACCTGAAAAAGCCCTTAAGCAATGATCTGCAGAAAGCTTTGCTACTGTTATAAAGGCTCCTTGGCTTTTAATGGGGTGTAAAGAAAAGTAGGTATTCTTGTATATTAATACAATATGTGAGTGACTGGGAGAAGCAATACACAGTTTCTGCTGTGGAGGTTGTGATAACCTGGAAGCAGGTTATCAGAGAGCTGATGTGCCAGAGTAAATATCAGGTCCATACCTGTTTTTAAAGAGCCAAGTAGGAAGCTTTTAAAAAAAGATTAGTGGCAGAAACCCTACTATAGAATGTCAAGCATGCCATGGAAATGCAATAAAAATGGATAGGCAAAATTGCCCAGAAAAACTTGAGCCAAAAAGGGAAGGGGGGTGGAGAGTGAAGTTTGCTTTGTGGTTATGAGTCCATGCATGGTATAGGAATAAAAATGTAAGAGGCCTTTATTAGGTGAGAGAAATCTGACATGGTTTTGAGACTGTAAATAATAATCTGAACGCAAATACAATATCTGATCCAAGAAAAGTATTTTTCAAAGCTTTGAGGTGAATAATTTTAAAATTAAGGAATTAAAACCTATTCTGTTCTTAAATTGGATAAATAAATACCTGATCAATGCCAATTATCAGAAAAATGTAGATCTCTTATTATCTTTGCATGACCAACATGTTATGGGATGCTATGAAAATTGTGAGGTTTTTTTAGGAGATGCAAACTGTTTTAAAAAAGTATTAAAAAGTAGTTTCTATTTAGTATAAACATATTTAAAAGCAATCAAAGCAGTAAGAAAAGGTAAAATGAACAGAATACACCTATAAGTGGGTCACATCTGAAAACTTTAGGCAATGACTTGAAAGCTTACCTGAAAACTGCAGGTTGCATGTCCTCTGCATTTATGAAAGCAAGTAGAGAAGATGGAAAACCATTTTTTTTCTCCCCAGTTTTGCATATTTATTTTAAAAAGGGCAGAAGCTGTCTAATTTAAAACCCTCATTACACAGCTTCATTACACAGCCTGGAGGTCAATGACTCAGTGCCACTGCCAACACGTAAAAATTACCATTTGATAGATGAGAGCCAAACTGAAAAGTAGAAGCTTTTATGAGTATATGAATTGGACAACCTTCTCTGATGCTCTTTTTCATCCAAAGGTGTATCTCTGCAAGTGAAGAGTGAAGCTGGTATAGGAAGAGAAGAGAATGATGATAGCTGGAGAGCAGCAAGTCTTTGCTTTTTCACAAGATGTGCAATCTCAACAATGGGATCAACAGAACCAGTTTTTCAGGGTGCTGGTTTAATCAGACCTTTAAAACACCCTTCCTCTTCATCTGAATCACACACAGTGTAATTTCTTAAGCTTTCAGGGACTTTCTCCCTGCTTGCTCACAAAACAAAACAAAAATGAAGCTCCATCATTCTCACGTGTTTTTTCCCACTGTCAATAATAAGACAAGACTTAGGGAGAATGAGGACAGTAATAATTATTCCTAGTGGAACAAACTCAGGATTCAATATTTATTATATTTTTTTTCTTATGTTTTCTTTTACAGACAAAAAAGATGTCTGTTCTACTCTGAAAAGCGTCCCTGCCGTGATCCTGACGGTGTCCTGGATGTAGTGTCACATCTGAAACCTAGCAGTGTGCAAACATACTTCTTTTGTATGCCAGTTAAGTCCTGAATCTCAGTAGAATTAGAGATTGTCTACTTAGGTAAGTTCCGTATCTGACACTGATGAAATGGAAAGTGATCTTTAGCTCTTAGTACTGTTTAAAGGAATCTGCTTTGCTGTTTATTGAGTCCATAAAATGGAGTATGTGCATGTGGTTTTGGCTGCCTCAAAGAGGGCATGTGCTGTTATAAAATATTACACTGCTGGAGAGAACAGCAAATGCCTTATTTACTTACTCTTTAGAGCTGGAGGATGACTTGGAGAACTTAAATGGTTTATGCCCACAGGTCAGGTTTCATGTACATGGAGCTTTACAGTTTGCAGAAACCTTCTGCTCAGCCAGCAGATGAATTATTCCCACCATAAGATGGAATAAGCCAACAATAAGCTACCACTGCCTTTGTTTTGGCTCTGTTTTCTCAGTCACTAAACAGAGCAATGAAAGACGAGTAGTCTCCACTGGCTCGGGCTGGCTGAAAGAGGCTGGGAGGGGTAGTTGGGAATAGGCAGGTCTGGCAAGGAAAATATTCTCTGGTTTTAGTTCATTTAGTCCAGAGATCCTGTCTCCCAGCACTGAGCAAATGCTCAGTCGCTGTTCTTTCCTCAACTATAATGATGGGATCGCATGGGATAAATCAGGATATATTATTAAAAGCACCAGTATTACAAAAAAAAAAAAGGGTTATTTGTATACATGCTAAGACAAGTTAAGTGCAGAAAGCATAAAATGATTTTTAAAGCTGCATATATGTCTTCTAAGCCCATTGGAAAATGTTCATATCTCTCTTGAACTCTTCAAGTGATTTTTCACAGGTAACCTAAAATCAGGAATGAAGCCAGGAGTTAACAACATAAGTCTGAAAGTTGTTAAACCAAGGTAGGAGAATGCTATTGTTGTGTTATCTTTTTGTCATGGGTGCAAACATACCTGTGTGCAATACGTTGGGTTTGCACACAGTATAATATATTGTATAATTGTTTGGATAACTCTTGCTCTATAGGAGTTAAATTGTTTTCTACTGTTATAAGGATAGGCATGTTTGGAAGTGCCATGTGTATTTTCACACAATGAAAAAAGACATTCCACAGAAGGGATAATAGCTCAGAGATTTCCCCCTGGTTAATTCAATTCCTGAGAAGAAATGATTATTTTTTATCCACCTACATTAGGATCTACAGTCATTCAGAAGAGTGAAATGGTTTCTACACAGTGCTGTAGATTAAGATGGTTTTACTGGGTATTGCACATTGTAAAATAGCTGGTCTTTTAACAAGCTGGTGATATTTTAAGGATGTAAAACCTTATAGCAAAAGTGCTAAAGCAAAACATAGAACAGAAAGACCACTGGGATTATCTTCTGAATGCTTAAAATGAATGACTGGGCTTGCAAATTGTTTATGACTATAATGTCTGAAGCTCTGGTGAAAAGACTGACTGCGTTAATTGATTTTTTTAATATGATTATATTTTGCCACTGAGTGATCTTTATTTGTCATTGATGGTGCAATCTTTGATAGTCCCTCCAGAACTACTACCATGTGCCTTTTATTACTCAAAGCTATAAAAATGCACCTTTTTGCAGTGAAATTTTATTTTTAACTGCTACAGTTTTCTTCATCTAAAGGATAATGTTACAGAAACCTCTGACACCAAAGCGAAAAGAAGAAAGTGAAAACCACAGAAGCAAGTCCTTCAGCATTTCTTAGAAAAAAAAGGCTCATTTGCACACATCATCCTGCGAATCCTTGTTTTTTCAAGCGTGTACTTTAAAAAAATGTATCTATACTGAAAAAATACAAAGAATTGCTGACTTGTTACAGGGTAGCACATCGATTTAATCCATGTTTGCAGCGTGACTTCACTGGGAGGTATCTGTGCAAAAGACATTAAATTAGGACCAAGGTAATCTTCAAGCTTTGACCCAAATTCACAGAACTAATTGCTAGTTTACGAAAATAAGTATCTCTTCTAGTATGCTGACCTCACACCCCTTGCTGCTAGTATTGTGACAGGGGTTTTTTAGCATGAGGATATTGTACATCTGTCTTAATCTAGCCTTAGATGTAAAAATTTTTTTACTATAGATATATAAAACGAATTTCTTTTTAACTAAATGTGGTTAAGCTGAAGTCTATTTTTAATTCTTGCATTTCTCCGATCCTTTCTGCTCTGCACATCCAGCCAGCAAAACTTATTGATTTATGAAATAAACAGCAATAAGAGTTTGAATTAGCCCACAAAAATCAATTAAGTTTATTATGGCCTAAAATTATGGATAGACACTTTGGCTTGTATTATGTCACTTTGCTTAGTCAAAGCAGCTTCTTAACAAAAAATCAGATGTTACAGAAGGTGATTATATAGCAGCATGAGCAGTTTGTGTATTTTTCACAAGAGACACTTCTACTTAGACATATTTGAAGTGGTTTAATGACTTCAGAGCAAGAAGGTGTCTTATGGCAAGGATTTCTGGTAGATTGGGTATAATTTCATCTGGTAAAAAATATCAGAAGGTACATTAGATCTGAATTTTCAAGACCATAACATGTTACTGTGTATTTCTGTAGTACCCATAGCTCACATGTACAGAAACGGGATCAGCTTTAGCAGCAAAGGGAATACTTTGCATCTCATTCAGTTATTACAGTGCAGCAGCAACAACAAAATCCCAGAAAGCAAATGCTGACAACAAACGTCAGGCAGTCTGGGAGACCTGTACTGCTGCTTGGTGGGTCAGAAGCTCCAGTATACGCCACAGAGTTTGGAAGCTTGACCTGAGCCAGTGTGAGCTTCTCACAGCAGTCATAGTCCTGAGTCAGGGTTTCATAAAGCAGGATTTGGGAATAAACCATGGCTGGCTTACCATTTGTTGGTTCTGCTTAAAAGAGGATGAGACACTCCGTCCTCCTCCTTGGTGATACCTGAGCTATTGTCCTCTTCCCACCTCTTGCCATGGGAAAGGCAATTCTGCTGTTTTCTGCTGATGCCGATTGACCGTTGTCACTGACAGACAGAAAAACACTGTAGTAATTTCTATAGTGCTCCCAGAAAGATCTAGGGGAAAATGCAGAAAAGGTTCCCAGCAGTCATGTCAAAGGAATCCTATTTCCACTCCATAGCAGAGGTCAGAAGCCTTCATTTAAACAGATAAAAGGTTCAAAATAATGATGTGAGTTCTGGAGGAAAGTCAAGATGAGTATTAGGGCAACAAAATACAGCAATTTTTGCTTCTGTCAAAGTGCTGTAATCAAGAATTTGGTCTTGAATTTACTTACAAGGGGATTAAAGATCAAAAATACAGGTGATGGGCTCACTAAGTAAAAGGCGCATCCAGCCCAGACAGTCTATCAGTAGTAGTCTAATGACTGACAGATGTGGGGAAGTCCCTTCAAAGAAGCCAGCACAACTGGCTGCAGTGCCTGCTAGCATCCAGATGTTCTTGTTGAGAAAAAGTTTGGCATCTCTGCTCTGGGGCAGTTTGGAGGGCAATGAGCTGAACTGTTGTCTAAGGAGAAATCACTTCTTATCACACACTTTTAAGTAGTGTGTAATTGTTTCATCTTATTGTGATTTTATTGTTGGTCATACCTGTCCATATCTTTCAGACTCTGAAAAGCCCAGCACAATTACACACAGAGCCAGATTTTCAGATGTACTGAGCAACTCCTATCATATGGCATTTATTTATGGGTGGATTTTCAAAATGTCTCATCACAATAGGTGTCAATTTTTTTTGAAACCTCATGGTCTTACTCATGTACCCAAATAAGATCTGAAAATCTGAATTCAGCTGTGATTACTTTGACATCCTAAAGGCTCTCACCATACTGTGCAGCAGCCTTGCAACCCTGTTTGTACACATGTATTTTCCCTCCTAACCCTTTATCAGCCTCAGTAATGTGAAAACTAGCAACATTTTATTTTCATATGAGCTAAAATGGGTCTCTGGGGAGAGTAAAAGAGGCCAGCTGAATACTGCGTAATAATACAACATGGTTAACCTAGCAGCTGCATTTAGAAGGATGATCTCAAAAAAGAATCTATGCCAGCCTTCAACATGACTAATATAAACTTTTAGAAAGCTGTTTGGGTTTTCCATCAGAAGTGCACAAGGAGAAGTTGCTGGAAAGCTTCATTGTAGATATACTTGACATCTACTTTGTGCTTTCTGGGATAGAGAGATAGAAAAATTGGTTTCTTTTTGATAATTTGTGGAGAATCCTGTTAGAAATGTATAGCATCGTAGTATAGCTATTCTTTTTTGTCCTTTCTTCCTTGCCCTCTTTCCCTCTTCCCCTTCTTTTCCCTCTTTCTTCCCCTCTCTTCCTCTCTCTGTTGCATCTGTGTGAGCAAAAAAATCTTGCAAACAAGCAGTCTCAATAACAAAGATTATTATTTCTGCAATAAACTAGCAAGTTCCTAAACTTGCAGTCCTTATGGAAACAAAACTGCACTGAAGTGGTAAAGGAAAGGCTGAACACTGGGCATGTATTAATGTAACTTAACATTTGGCAGCATTTCTATCCCTACTTGTGTGTATTAATGCACATAGACTCTACTTGATTAATAAGAAATCAATAATCTCCATATGCAATACAGACAACAGCAATATATGTATGAGCACATGCGCTACCCAACTGTTTGTTTTGTAAATGAATACTAAACCTTCAAGCGGCAGCTTAGTGTGATTTTAGACAAAACAAGCAAGATGCATTAAGTGTTTAACTGTATTAAATGCCTTTTTTCCTGTTTACATAATGATATGCTCTGTTTATCTTACAAGCACTGTAAAAATATTAGTTAACAGTCATAAATATAGTCCTGATAAAACGATACTACTTTCCAGAACTGCTAATCTGTGTTAATGCCGCTTCAGTACAGGTCCTGTAACAGCTGTTAGAATTTTGTCCCCTGTAGGTCAGAGAGAGAAGATGGGAAAATCCTTAATAAAATGTTGTTAGAAGCTACAGGTGGGAAATAAAGAAGCTCTTGTGACCTGTAATCTTATACCCTCATAAAGTCATGGAGTGCACAGCAGCTTCTGTGGTTGAAATTAGACAACACACTAGCAGCTTTTCAATCTCAACTTTTGCAGTTCAGTTATATCATTTTCTGTGAAGAGCAAATGAAGGATACAGCAAGCATTGCCCCTGACCTTCCTTGATGTTTTTAATAAGCACATTCAACAGCATGAGCTCCTCTGTCTTAGATGAATTATTATGTATCCATGTATTGGAAAGAAAATACAGTAGTGTTTATCTTCTGTATACATTTTATAATCAGATTTTAATTAATTTGCAGCCTCAGGTAAAGAAAATATGCTAATTTTAATAGCTTATAATTACCATGGGCCAGATGCCACTGTCTAAATGCAGACGGGTACTCAGTCTTGCACAGAGCCTCGCCGGCTTCAATGGAGCTAACCAGAGAAGAAAGGGCTAGCACAGGACTGCAGGAAGGAACAAATGGAAAGGTACAGTAAGGAGAAGTTAGAAATGAATCAGTGAATAGGTCATCTATTACCAAAACCAGATTATGTTATGGAACATAAATATTTTTATGTTTCGGATACTTTACAATCAGCCTCTTATGGATTTAATTTTTCTTTTTAAATGCTAGGTATATTCCACATGTTTTTATATAGACAATATATAAACTTCCAATACTATGACTCTTGCAGGCCTCAGCTTTGCATCTTCTCATTCTTTCCTTTTGATATCTCCATTGCCTTTCATCAGACTGCAGTACTATGAAGTATGAAAATGAAAAGAATTTCCATTACACTTATTAAATAATAAAGGAAAAAACAGTGCATGATAATATACAGGGTAATGCACAGCTCTTTACACTTCTATAGTAAATATTTTTCATTCAGCCGAGAGAGAAGTATATTCTACTTTAAACATTTAAGGCCTCTGAATGAAATAGAGCCAAGGATAGAGTGAATTTTCCTTTCATATTCTTTTTTATCTGAAGCACAAAACAACTTGTTCAAAAATATTCAATTAATACACTGTATAATACAATCAAATATTTGCAGCTTTAAAGTCACAACAATTTGTTTAAATATAATAATGTGTAATTACTTATTAGTAAAATAGTGGAGGATTGCTGAAATATGATCTAAAATGGTATAATTAATTGGCTTCCAATGCAATGACTTGTCATTTCTGAAAATTTAATGTCATCAAAGTTCTTTTTCCAATAGCACAAGAAGCACTATTGCTAATAGACTTCAGAGCTTGAAATAAATAAATCTTTGGAATCCTGTTGCATCTCTTGGGGTGTGACATTTGACAGTCTTTTATAGCGTAGAACGAAACAAGTTTGTGAGCTGGAATTCAATTGTGGTGTATTGATTCCTTGCATCAGTCATTATTCCCTGCTGATTGACAGCTGAAAATTGGTTACGTTAAGTATTTCATATGTTATATTGGCTGACATTTGCTTGCCTGCTCCTGTGTCAATATTGTTGTAAAGATCTCCAGCTCTATGAGATAGCAATATACACTGACTGTGGCTTTTGTGTGATGTTCCAGTGTTTTTCCTGACATAATTTAAGACATATTAAAAACCAGCAGCATCTTCCCTCTTGAGAAGCTTAATGCCAATATTATTGTCTTCCAAGGGAAGATCATGTATGCTCATAATCGGGTGCTAATTTCCACCCATACGCTCATGTTTAGGCATTAGGCACTATAACTGTAAAATTGAGCCTGCTTGATTGATTCATGTCAAGCCTCATCTCGGCTCCTGCAGTGGAAGTCATCCAGCTGACCCTTTTTACACTAAAAGAAGAGATTTGTGTTCCTTTCTTTCACCTGGAACCATCAAATTGACTGAATAATCTGTAATACATTAGTGCTGACATTTGTTAGGCAAGAATTAAACAAGACACAGTACTCATTCCCCTGAATAAAAATTGTGTTTGATTTCCAGCAGAGTTCTATTAAAAGGATGGCACAGCCCATCTCCTCCAAAGTGGGAAATGGTGAACATTTTCTATGTTAATGAATCAAATTAACACTTTAATGACAGATGGATGATCCCTAGCCACTCCTGACAAAAGCTGCTGAGGAGTTTTGGAGGGTGATTTGGTTCCCTTGCCTGCCATGAGGACTACAATGAGCTCCATGGAAATCCTCTAAGGGTAAGTGTAGTAAAGTTTGCTCATGTACCAAAAGAGAGACAAAAGGGAGAATGACGGTTTTCCTACAGCTAGAGCTGGCCAGTGCCAGGAAAAACAGTTCCTTAAGTCAATCAGGAAGAATTCCCTATTTATTGTCAACTTCAATAAATATGATGTTGTAAAAGAGTGGCATTAGTGGTGTCGATTCCCATTTTCTCCATGACAATACAATTTATTGGCTGGAGTAAGTCCACCTGAAGTCATTGCAGACGCATTTGCATACAGCTGGTATGACCAGGGTCTGATCTGATACTGTTGAAGTCCCAGCCTCTCTGCTACCTTTGGCAACGCAAAACTATGTAGCTCAAGTGATGCTAATTCTTGTCTAGCTGCACATTACATTGCTAGGCAAGGCCAGGCTGCAACAGTGTTCCAGTTTTACCATATGTTTGTCCTTCTGGGGATAACCCTGAAGGCAAGATATGAAAAGTATCATTTGGAGAAGAAGTCGGGGGCTATGTAGATGACCAGATCAGCCTGAATCTTGGAGGTGCATTTAGAAACACACCTTTTCCTTGTCCTCGTATTGAGGTTAGGGCTTTTTTCCAGCCTAGCTCTTGTGTCAAACTGAAAGTGAAGAAGCACAGTAAAGCATTATGAGCATCTAAAATGTGTGAAGAGGAAGTGCATTGTGAAAATGGGCTTTTCCCCTTGATTATTCTGCATGGGAGAGTATGGGAGCATAGCCATTGCCCTGACGTGCCTCTGAGCTGACCACATCAAGAACAGCACTGACTTGGCACAAAGGTGCATGGACAATATGAAAGCAGGGGAAAAAAAGCTGGAGCAGCTTTCTTCTGCCTTAAGTGAAGACAATTCTTTCTGGCTAGTTATGATCCTCCCGGATGCTGCTGTAGCACTTTTGTGAATTCCCTTTGCTTCAGCCTGAGTAGCATCAGCCTAACTCAAAACAGCAAAAGCTTGTACGGATTCAATTCATTAAAAGCATAAGGCTTATTAGCACATAAAGCCTTTTAAGGAGCAGGTAAAGTGGGGCTGGTGTGTGCAATTAGTCTCCCTGATAGCACCTGCTTGTATTTAGGGCAGCTGCCCTGGGGGAGAAGGAGTGGTAGAGGGGTTTCAGGAGTGATTTTTGCTATCTGGGGTGTTTGGGGATGGTGCTCCCTTGGCAAATGGACTAGTGTGGGAATTTAAGACATGAAAGTGCTCACAAGAAGTCTTCTGTAAAGGGGGCAGCAATGTGAAAAGTAATTAACGGAACCCTGGATGAATACATCAGGCCTTGGATGGTGTGAGGTCTCTGGAGGTGTGCCTGATCCACTCAGGAGGGCTGCAGCCATTGGTAAGTGAGTTTGGGGTCTTGCTGGTAGAGGCTTGTGATAAGAGCATTATCCTGTTCTCCTTACACTTGGTCTGGGCTATCCATTAGAAGGGAGGGTGGCTTCTGGCTTACCCACAGTGTTTCTCCTTGGCTTTTGCTTTAGTAAGTGCTGCCCTTCCAAGTAGTGCTTCCCTGTAGCCTGTCTCAAATGCTGCTGTGACTGTGGGGTGAATTTCTTCTGGTAAAGTGTTTCTATCCAGCTCTTATGCTGGTTCTGCCCCAGGCAAGCTGTGGGACTGGTGTTAGCTCCTCCAGTGTGTGCTTTTTCCTAATGTAGGTCCCTTCTGAAGCTTGGGCTACTCTGTAATTCTGCTTCGAGCTGTGCACACTAGTCCCTGTGGCAGTACATGTTGAATGTTCTCTTGGGCATTCAGCGTGCAGGAGAACAATTTTGTAGTGTTCTTGTTAAACATTAGAAAACCTTGGAGGCATGCAGCACAACAAAGCATTATGGGCATCTAAAAAATACCCAGTTTTCAATGTGGGCACTAGTTTCTGTGTGTATGGATTGAGTCTGTCTGAGGTGTGAAAGTATCTGTTAAAATGATTCTCAAAGTAAAATTTGGGGTGTCACTTGCTTTCAGACTTGTAATTTCCCTGTTTAATTTTCAATTATGGAACAAACAATTGCACTCTTATTCCTTGTGCTATACAATTCATTAAATGATTTGAATATTTCATAGCCCAAAACTGTTTGTGTTAATCTATGAATATATCGTTATAAATAACTAATAGGTGTTTAATGAATCATGGCAATGACTTATGGAAAATTCATAGATAGAAAAAAAGTATGCTGAAAAATACAAGGGAAAATATTGCAGCATTAGCTGCTTCATCAAAGGCAAACAAACACTGCTTGTTCTTTATACACCACTCCTGGTTTTGCACCACATTCAGAACAGCAACTAAAGGTTTTTGTGGACTACTTTTGAAAAGCTTTGAAGCAAGTTATCCTGTTTCATGTCAGCCGATGCAAAATCCTGCAGTGTTTTATAAATGGATATTGAACAAAATGGGTATCTGTATGTTCTTAAGAGGCCAATTACAAAAGAATACAAAGGGAAGGAAAGCCCATGAAAACAGTGTGAGAAACCAACAAGTAAATACCTCCCCTGCACCCAAATTATGAGGTCTTCTGCTGCTGTCCCCACAGCTGCTGAGCATCCCCTGTCTGTGTGTTTTTTTATCTTGTAAGGGAGAGGGAGGTAAAAGGCACTTGAAGTAGTATAAGTTCTAGTTATGAAGGACTTATATTTATGGTTAAGTGGAAGAGGCAGGAAGACGAAATGGTTACAGGAATGTGACTAATTCTGTACCTGATATCAAAACAAAAAACTTAACTGGTAAAGACCACAGTAGCTTGGTTTCAACTGGGATGAAAATATTGGTGTCCCTCAGGGATTGGTGTTGGGACCGGTCTTGTTCAACATCTTTGTCGGTGACATGGACAGTGGGATTGAGTGCGC
>WYDI02032736.1:13108-58757 GCA_009867235.2 Psittacus erithacus | reverse complement strand
TTTTAAATAGTATTTTAATATTTTAAAATATTAATTTTATTTTTTATTAAAATAAAAAATGGGAGATGATTACATCTGGAAAGATCAAAAAAATCTAATAAACTTTTACATAAAATTTGTTTATTTTCTACAATTTTTTAATAAAGAAAATGCAAAGTTTTAATCATCGTGCCTCATTCTTTGATACACAATGTTTAGGTTACAAACAGACCAAGAGTCATAAAAGCATTTTAAGTATAATTAAGAAAGTCAAGGGAACTTTTATACAGATTCAATATTTTGCAGAAAAAAAAAAGAAACAATCCCATTAATTATCATTATTTTACAAAATCTAAGTTTGTGCCACCTGAAAACTGATAATCACCCCGTAAAGTCTGAGAAATCTGGAACAATTTTCAGAACTCATAAAAATGGCAACTTGTTTCTAACTTTTTCACTGACAAGGGACTTTTTACCTAAAGAGTACTTGTGTAGCTGTAATGTGCCCTCCTTTTGGTAGCTAGAACCTTTACTAGGAACCAAAAATTATTTTAGAAGTGTTCTGAACATTGGGATTTAAACATTCATTTCACTGTGTTCATACCTTTAACATTTTCAAGGTTGAGCATAGCAATACAGCCATAGATAGTTTACGTTCAACCTATAAGAACAGCCTACTCTACTAGGTGGTCTACATCTCACCTATAATACTACATCACTTAAAGCCTACTAATGCAAAGCCTACCATGATTTATTGTTATTTAACTTTATAAAGTAACTGTGTGGGTGGGCATGCAATTTACAGAGCATTGCCCTCTACCATAAAATGTAGGTTCTAACAGGAAAAGAAAAAAAGAGTAGTCAAATGATTGTAAACACTTGTTTTAAAAGGATATATTCACCAATAGTATATTTAAAATTTTATTTCTTTTTTACTGTTTTTAATGCTCTGAAACATTAAGACTTTCTTTTTTCCTCCTTCAATCTCTTTTTAATGAAAAAGGAATGTTAACCTTTATTTTTCCCGTTCCTTATATTTTTTTATCACCACAAAGAGTTACAGGCTTCTATTCCTCTACCCATTTAACAGATGATTGCAAAGGTGACTGACACCTAACAGAAAAAAGAAAGGCAGAGCCTAGCAACTACACACCTTCTCCTTGCTCTTCCTACCCCCACACAATTACTTCTGATACCTAAAATAAAAGCAGCCATCAACAGCAGCCAGTCAGCTCAGTTTTCTCTCTTTAAATAAACATTGCATCTCCCAGCCACTCTGATACAGCAAGTGTCACAGCAACCTGATTTCCAGGAGGAAGCAGGAAGTTTCCTTTCCCCTATTTCCTCCTAACTGCTCATTTATCACTTGAAAAGCAAGCTGGTAGCTCTGCTTATCCATGCTTACTGTGGCCCCCTTATTGCTCTTTGCATTCCTCCTTTACATGCATTTAAATTCCCGTTCTTCCTCATTTCATTTCTCCACATCACATTCATCCTAGCTGGGCTTTTTGTTAAATCAAGAGCTGTCCCACTTGGCCACTAATCCAGAATCTGAAAATGCTCATCAGAACACACTCATATACTACAGCCCCAGTCACCACAGCTCTCTCTCATGCTCACCTGGACTAATTCAGTCAGGGTACAACCTTGTTATTTGTTCTGTGGAAATGGCTTCCTACTCTTATAAAGGATGCCTTATAGCCAGACAAATTCAAACTATGCCATTTCTTCCCTCTGGATTAGACCTCTGAATCCAGTGGCTATATACAAGAAACAGCTCTTGCTTTTTCTTACCCTTCTTTTCTCTGTCATACATCATACAATATACCAAAACAAATAGGCATTGCCTTCTACTTTGGGCAATGCCCACAAAGTGGGGAACCTAGAGAACACATTAGGACAAGAATTTAGTTACTGAGAGCCTCTATTAGCCCTGCAGCAAAGCTCAAGAGGTAGGCCAGATCATCTTTTTGTTAAATGTTGCTCTTCATAAAACAATACCTTGCCCAAGCTTGAATATGGAATTATCTTTGTGGAAACATAAATTCAATATTAGTTTTTGAAACATGCTTTTTTAAAAGGTGCTTGGCAAAATGCTTACTTCTAAGTCCCAATTAAAGGCCAGCACTTGAGCCTTGGGCTAATACTTTAGTGTTAGAGCCATCTAGTGGTCAAAGAGACACCGAGAGAGGAGCTGAGAGGTTCTGCAGCTGGATTTTTCATCCTATTCTGGCTGGTGTGACCTCTGGCCACCATGGCCAATGAAACAATGATCTGCCCCCCCCCCTTTTTTTTTTTTTTTTTTTTTTTTAATTTGCCAGTATTGCAAAAGAAAGAAAACATGACTCTGAGGGGGATTTAGAAAAAAAGAGAAAGCATGCAAGCAGACCATGAAATTCCTACAGCTGTTAAGGCTCCTGGTTATCAGGAAAGCAACTTGTGCCTGTACCAGAGAAAACCAAACAGCTAGGGTAGAGGAGACAGTCTTAAAGATGATAAAGCTAGGAAGCACAGATTCTGGCATGATTTTACAGGTATGACTCTCCTTGGGTACTGGCTGTTCCAGTGTGAAAGCCTATAGCGAAAAAGAAGTAGCAGTGTAAAATGATGACAAGCCTCTCCTATTTGGCTTAGGCCCTTCAGTACAGCTGTGGGATCAGCTTTTCTGGTTGAATTTTAGTTACCTAAATGATTTCTTGAAGCATCTTGGAAGATCATCCTAATATCTAGTGTTCAAAAGTATGCAGTGGAAGAAAACATATCAGTTCTTAGGTCTGTTAAATTTCTGGTACCAGAATTTGACAATATACCAAACACTCTCTGAAGGAGACAGCTGCCAGTGTTTCACGCTCCTTACAACTATAGAAAGACTTGTTATATAAGCTACTTGCCAAGATATCATATCCTACCCCCCAAAAAAATTCTGTATTTGTGTTTCTTATTAGTTTGAAAGGAAATGAATACTTTCCCTCCTCGTATCAGTCTGTTAAGAAAAAGCGATGAAATTCACCCACAGAGGCAAAAGAAACAATAGTAGGAGGTATGATGGGTGTATCAGACAAACAACTGATGAATGGTCTATCTCATGCAAGAGTTCAGAGAATTAGTACAAGGTCATACTCTAAATGATGCTTGGAGTATGCCCTTGAATCGATTCTCAAATTCGCAAGATTCAGACAGCACAGG
The DNA here is from genome assembly GCA_009867235.2 of Psittacus erithacus. Lineage (NCBI taxonomy): Eukaryota > Metazoa > Chordata > Aves > Psittaciformes > Psittacidae > Psittacus > Psittacus erithacus. The sequence goes on along the minus strand of WYDI02032736.1, from coordinate 55,592 downwards.
ACTGCAGTACGCTGTCTGCATGGTGTCCAAAGTGTCTAGGTCATTGACATACCTGCTCAAATAGACACACAGACCACCCATGTAAAGAAACATCAAACTAAGCCTGCAAGCTAGATATGGAAAAATTGACAATCTCCTAAATCATATTTGACAACTAAGAATAAAGCTTCAATTTAAATTAAGTCTGCTATCTAGTGTCTCTCCCCACTCCCATCATTATCCTCTTCACCTATTTTTTCAGCACACCGTATCTTGAAGCTTTTTTCAAATTCTCAGGTAAGCAGAATGAGAACAGCTGGTCAGATGTTACTGTCAGTTACTGGAAATTCACTGTTACACAACATAGGAGCTGCATTTATAACCAAGTTTGCATGTGCTAATGTAAGCGTCTACATCTTAAAAGGAATCCTGCCAGTTTACAACACATTAGCTGTGGTTGACATCATATGCAAGGCAACACATCACAGCTGCAGGTTAAGATGAAAATAATAACAGTGGGCTTCAAAACAAATGAAAATAAAAAACCCCAAAACCTAGCAGTGAGACTTCCATATACTGAAAAGGCACTGAAATAGAGCTATTGTCTATTATGAAACAGAGGAGAGAACCATTCTTTTTTGGCAGCACAAGATGTATGACATAGATGCCAATGTTTTAGCTAAATTAAACATGGTAATATAAAATGAAAGTCATGTAAGCTTGTTTTACTCCAAGGAAGGCGCTTATATAACATTTGTTTTCCATGTATCGATGATTTATTTGAAGTATCCCAGGCAAAATCAGCTACTTCATAAAAACAGGAATCAAACTAGAAAGCAGGTACAAAACCAAAACACTATTTACAGTTAATCAAAATATAAAATAGTAGCTTGTACTGCTGACAAAGCATTTTACCTCATCCCTTTCTACTGTTTCAAATCTGAGAAAAGGATATCTTACTTGAGAACATAAAGGTCTATTTAACATACAGCATCATAATTTTTTTCCCGTTTTTTAAAAAAAGTCTTAATACTTTGTAAGCTATAGCATATAAAAATGGGAAAAAAGCAGGATATCTGGCAGGTCAATCTTTTGATCCAACTTTGCATCAACATATCACTATATACAGAGACCAAGAATAACCAAAGTTATGGCTCAGTAGAGAATTAAACTTAAGTATTTCAAAACAGGGACCTGCAGTGGGTATATCTTAGTTCAGTGATCTCAAAGGAGGCTTAGATTTGGGAAGAAACTGTTCCGTCATATCTTCTATTTTGCTCTCCACTGTAGCTGCAGATTTATTCTCTTTATCCTTTTTGTGACTCCTTTTGTGCTGGGATTTAAAGAAAACGTTCAATGTTAAGAGAATACAAAAAAACCCTAAAGACTACTTGTTCATGTACAATGCATTATATAGTGTTCTGAGAAAAAAAGTTGGCAAAACTCCTGAAAGATATCCCTAATATTAGATTTACTGAAGAGATTTATTGTAGACATCTGGAAGTTCAGCAGCTACTTTTAAGGGATCCATGACAGGTAAACACCCCCACGCCCCCCAGCAAACATAGCAGGGCTATAGACAGTTACATTGGTAGAGCAAGAGGCTCAAAAGGAAAGAAGGTAAAAACAAAAACAAAACCACAACTCGCCAAACAAACACACACTACCACCCAAAAAAACCACTACCACCCTCAAAACCCAGTGAAGAAGAAAGCAAGTTGGCATTCCTGATGACCTCTAAGAAAATACTCCACGTCTAATTTCAACTTTTCTATTAACACGTGCGTTTATACCTAATAAATTATGACAGTGTTTTTCATGCAGGATTATCTGCTGAGAAGCTTACTACTGTCTGTCCAGCTTGCCAGAAACTTGCATTATTTTATCTGGTGTTAACTGTTACCAGAATCTGTTACTTTATCTCAAGTTTAACAAAGCATACTCTACAGGATTTAGGGAAGTTGTTAGACTACACTAAATTACAGTAGGTGACTTTAGACTACAACACTATTATGGAACAATAATTTTCCTTCAATTCTTAAATACACAGCTGTTAGGAGTATCTGTAGAAGTTACCTGGAAAAAGGGAACACCACCATTTGCTTGGCACCACATGTTTGCATCCACTAAGGATTTGTCACCAGCAAGGCTTTCACTTGCTTCTTGCAACCCTTCCTCTTCTTCCAACAGGTCCTAATGCAGAAGTTTTCAGAAAAGTGTATTTAATGTAATAAGCATGATCAGACCTATAAAAATCATGGCACTTCCGTTTTTGAAAAACAGAAATGAAAGTCTCTAAATTATTAATGTCTTCCCTTATTTTCAAGACACTGTTTTTGTCAAAAAACTCAGCACATGTGGCTCCAATTACCCTGCAAAATACAAGTGCTGCAACATCTCTGGGGTTCAAAGTCAACACTCCACAATGGCATGAAAAATCTCCTAAAGATGTGAAATACTCACTGAAGAGCTTCATTTGCCCTTCACACACATACCTGACTTACATTATCCTCCACCTCTATCACACTGTTCAGGACAGCATCAAGCTTTAGTTGTCTTTGCCTTAATTGCTCCAGCAGAAGTTCCCGGGGTTCTGTTCTCACAAGTGTGACTGGATAGAAGTAGTCTTTCCTCTGTGGAGTTGCTCCTTTAATGAAGATTGTACACTAATGAAAGGCACTATTAAACACTTTCAACATTTGCTTTAATTACAGATCCTCAATTTTACATTAACTTAATAAAGTCATGCTTTGTTCAGTCACCATTCTTTGCATGCACCTTAAAAAAGGTGTCAGGCTGCTAGCTATATTATGCTCCTATTGGCCTTCTCTTTCAAATTCTGCAACTCAAATTACTTTCTGTAAGACCATTCTGTCCCCAACCTACTTTAAATACCTGTTGGAACATCCACTTTAAGATCCTCCTGCAGGAAATCATTAACCTGAGACAGTCCATGCTCTGCTTCCTCATTAAGTGCCAGCTTCTGCTTCAGAAGTATTTCCTGGTCAACCTTTATTTGCTCAAGAAGGCCATTCAGTACCTTCTCCTCAGCAGCTTTTTGTCCACCAATATGGTCGTCAATTTCAGCTATGGCTGTATCACAGCTGTCTTCATTTTTCTGCAAACAAGACAAAAGCACAACTAGTAACACCAAGTTAACAGCAAAGGTAAAGTTATGGCCTCTTTTTTAAGATGTGGTACACGATTAGTGACATGACTTGAAACGAAAACAACTGAGACCTCAAATTGAGAAGTTTCAGTGCCAGTTTTACACACTCATTTTGAGAACTATCTTCAGAAGAGATTCAGTTTCTTAGAAAGTATGATCATTTTAGAAAGCTACTCATAGGAATAAAGATGATGCCATCTGGTTCAGATCAGATTTCTCATGCTTCTAAGCACAACCCTGCACAGAATTAGGATAGTCAAGTGAAAGTGAAAATCCTACAAGCACTAGCAGCTTTATGCATTTGTAGGGGAAAAGGAAAACATATTTTTAGCCTTTTCCACTGGAATGAAATGCCTGAAGTGTTCTGTAGGTGTAACAGATACAGGAGTGTCTTGAGACTGCAAATACTTTTAATAATCAAGTTTTTCTTAGAAAAAAGTTGGATTTGCCTATTTCAGTACCCATTAGAACAACCAAGTAGTAAGTGAAGCTTGTGATGGAAATTAAAAAAAAAAAAAAAAAAAAGAGAGAGAGAGAAAAACCCTCAGATAAGAGGCCAGAACTAGTAAACACTTAAAAGGAATGCTTTCTGCCATAATGTTAATCCATTTGACCAATAAAGTCATTTGCATCCTCCAGAATACAATCTGTATTTGATCATTGTGCAAATCTTCCAGGGACACTACTGCTAGATAAAGCTTTAGAATTAAGAGATGTACACTACCAAAAAGATGTAAAAACTCTCCCAAATTACAAACAGAAGTTAGCCACACGGGATTAATCAAAATACCATTTTATGAAATTATTTGCATTTTAAGTTCAAAGTCTAAAGTTAAGCTTTTGATTTCCTCTAATTGCATCTATTTAAAGCAATTAACATACATCTGCTGTGACTGCAAAAACGCCACTGCCATTTTTTTTCTGACTATAAATGAAAACTTCTTTCCCCTACAAATTCTACTATAGAAGTTTTTTTCCAGAATGCTGTATTAGACTACAAATTAATATAGGTACCTTTTGTAAACACTCAAGTTGCTGCTTCTCGTCATTGAAGGACAACAGCTGCTGATTAGTAAAGTCGACTATCTGAGCAGTCATAAATTCATCCCATTTATCAGTATCCTGAGACACATTTTTGAGACTGGTGAGAAGTTGACAACAGTGGTCAGTGGATTTTTCCAGCATCATCTTGTTTTCAGCATTTATGGTCCTGAGGTCTTGAGCGAAATTATCCAGAGATGCAATAAATTTGCTGTGATTGGAAGTTGCACTGCTGACAAGGTCTGTAGTTTTTCTGAAACAACATGTTTGTAAGAGTTCAGAGATTTTGAAAGGTGGATTTTAGCACTTTCTATATTTAGAAATATTTGAGACTAGAAGCAGTGAAGTAGCACAGTTCTATCAAACCAGTTAATTATAATGTTGTTGCTCTATTTAGCAGATTACCAAATTACAGCACTTTGAGCAGTAGGTTTGTTAAATCCCCTAAAAAAAGCCAAACTAAAAAACCAGAAAGCTCAACCACAAACTAAAACAACTTTAGCAAGGCCTTAGTTACTCAGTCTGCAACTGAATGAAGCATGCTGTAATAGATGCACTATTGTACTTCAAGCTAACCCTTTATGGTACGAAGTTCTGAATCCCAGCCATACCAAGGGCAGTTCATCAGCACACTGCTCCCAAAACCATGGTCTCTTATCTGCAATATGCTCAAGAGACAAGTTTCAGGAAAAGCCTGGTAGAGCTACCTTTTACTCTGGAGAAAGGTGAACTATGATCTATATTCTGAGGCAGAACTCAGCTCTAACATACAGGTCTTGTCCAGAAGAGTTTATAAGCATATAAATATGAAGAGCATCTAATTTTGCAGTCCTCTTCATACACAGCTTTATCTCACATCAGTATACACGAAAAGTAATCTGCTCCTTACAGGTGAACATTTTCCTGTACAGCGGAGATGGTGGTCTTCAAGCTTCCATTTTTTGCAAGTACATTAGTTAAGTTCTTCTGAGTCTCCTGAGCAAAGAGATCAAGCTGGCTTTGCAGTAAGGACATCAATTGAGCTGCGTTCTATTGAAAAAAAGTGTCAGACATTTCACTGTTATTCTGCACTTTTTAACATTCTTAAAGGACACTTGAACGCCTTTATTAAAAATGCGGCAAATAAAAAGCTTTATTGTTTTACAATTTTTGTAGAGAAGATATAGACACTTTGACTTTGGAAATACATGTAAACACATATACTAGACATGCTTAGAGCAACAGAAGATTTTTTTGTTACCTTCCTATACAAGGTTCTTAAAGCAGCCCATCAAAGGCTGAAAAGAGATCATCAAGTTACTATCCTAACAGTTCTGTTGAAATAAGTACAACAGTTTACTGCTACAAAGAGTCTAAGTAAAAACAAGCAATCACATTTGGTGTTAGAATTTCTTTTAACTCTAAGGATACCTTTGTATGTGCCAACCTCGTAATTTCCACTTCTTCTTTTAAATTCTCACAATTATTCTGAAGCTGAGCAAAAACACTGGCTGTTTCTTCCTGTAATTCTTTCAACATGAGAGAAAGATCTTCAAAGAAGGTATCCATTTCCTTTTTATGATCCTCCATCTTTGAAAGAAGGTTTTATTAAAGTTAGATATTTGTCTGTTGGTAAGGACTGGATACTTTTCCCTAGCATAGTTTATACAGAAATCATCAAAGGCACTAATAAAGTATTGCACATAAAAGGTGGAAAATAACACTTAGAACAATCTGAAGTGATATACTGGAATTTGGTATGGGCTTTTCCAAACACAAAATTTGGCATGTGAGATAGACAAAATAGGAAGATGCGGACAAGGTACTTGTTAAGACAAGAACAAGCAAGAGCTGGTAAGCCATGCACTATTTGTTGAAGAAATTGGGTTATAAGACTTAAGACTTTTCTGAGTTGGTTATTTTAGACTTCTAAAACACAGGAGAAACCATATTAAGGATATTTGTTACATATAGCTTTAAGCATCCATGTTTTACCATTCTTACATGGCATTTAGATGAGCAGTTGTGCCAATATAAGTAAAAAACAAATACATCACATTTAGAAGTGGAAAAGAAGCCTGAAAGAAAGAGCTAAAATGTAGGACTCACGGGACAGGATAAAATGATAAAAGCCAGACCAGAACTGGAAACACTCTGACACGCTGCAGAAAAACCACTAAAGTATTATCTGTAAATTAAATAAAATAAAAGCACAAGAAAAGAGATAACATATATGTATTACCTTGTCAACCACAACAGAGTATTTCTTCATGTTATTCTGAAACTGACAGTTTAGCCCCAAGACAAATTCTAACATTGGTGTCAAGCTATTTAATGCTCTTCTTAATCCAGATGTATGTTCCTCCTAGGAGCAGCAGAGGGAAAAAAAAAAAAAAAAAGTAAAGCATGATGTGGCTGTTCCTTCACTGACATTTGTAAGAAGCTATTCATATACGTATCCATGTACTTTGCTATGACAGCATTTGCTGTACAAGTACATTACAGCTTGTGAGGGTGACACACGAGGGGAAATGGGGAAGGACATAATCATGGCCAAGAACTGAAGCAGAGACAGGTAGAGAGCATGAGAAAAAAACCCTATACAATATTTACAGAACCCCTTTTGATTGAGAACAGTTGAATCTACTTAAGTAACATAAGAGTATGTATATTTACTAACAATTAATCTCAGCAGCTCAGCTTTACAATCAAGCGACAGATTCTCACGTTGTAGTATTTCTTTTGACATGTGAGAAATTTCAGTAGACACCAATTCTTTAACAGAGGCAAAAGATGCTGATAGAACTGATTCAAGAATATTAGCTGCTGAAGAACTGGTAGACAGGAGGTCACCTACAAAAGAAATCAAGAAGTGTTACAAGTATTTTTCATAAACTCCACCATAGGATAGAAACTCCTTTTATTGCTCATCACCTTATTGCCTCTTACAGCACAGGAAGGCTGTTAATCTACATTACCAGTGCAACTCTTATCATTACATTGCTTAAAATAAAGCCTTTTCCACTTACTAAAATAGATCCATTTTAGGAAATGGTCTTTGGTACTATTATTGCAAAAACTCAGGATGGCATAGTGATACAGATACTACACTTACCTATAAAATTTGTGTAAGATGTCAACATCTTTTGCTGCTTCAAACTGTTTTCACTAACTGAATCTTGTATTTTGTTGAACAAATCATTCATTTGTCCTGCAAATGTATTTTGGACGATAGCATTGTGTTGATCAACAACCTTCTTACGGTCCAGTTTTGCATGGAGGCCAGATACATCTTTTGTAGTTTCTTGAACTGTACTAAGTAACTACAATTTCAAGTTATTTTGGTTAGTCTTTAAACAAGAAATCTTGTATATATTATTACCACTGCTCTAAATCCTGGTGTTATGTCATTCATAGTCTTAGAACACAGAAAGAAGTTACCTGTAAAGGCCATTTGTTCTTTGAAATTAAAGCATTAACAATTTCTTAAATACTAAGTATGTCCTTTAAGATATCATTTATCCCAGAATAGTAAAAAAATCCTCACCACTTCAATTCTTTCTAAAAGATTTGACAGTAAAGATATTTTTTAATAGCACTCAAGCAAGAAGCTTCCAGTACTATTCTGTGATAAATAGTTGAGAATTTGAACACATAGTGGATTCTTGGTTTTGTAATCAGCATAAATAATTTCTGTACCTATTTCTCTTACGCACTCACAACCCACATGCAAAACACTAAGCATCCCTTCCCATCCTTACAGGAATCCGAGAAGAAAGGTATTTTCATGTTGACTAAAGATACAAGTTTTATCACTTTGCAGTTTAAATAGCAGGACATTCTCTCCCCACATCAAGTCTGTTTTGATAACTACAAGCAATCTACAAACATCAAAATGATACCCTAAAATATAGACATAATAGGACAACAGTTTTCATTACTCAGTGAGTGTAAATTACTGCATAAATCTCTGCAAAGCTTTTTGCTGTTTCTCTACTCCAATTATATATAACTCACTCTTTTGTAGGGCCAGCCTTAAGTTTGTAGTAAAGCAAGCTACTTATTCTGCAAAACAGCTCATGACACAGATAGTGCAAAGCACTGGAACTCTCATGACAACCTGGCCGGAAGGAAAGATTAGCTCCAGACCAACCAGTGTGTTTTGCAGTCAACTGTCAATATTATCACAAAGTCCTGCAATCTAAAGCAGCTTTTCATTATAATATAATTTACAGAGAAAGCTAATACTGCTTGTCCCATCTTAAATTCAGGTTTTGTCACACTCTCATCACGATTTAGCAAAAATTGTTTCCTTGAACAGCCTATGAATCTCCCAAACATAGGAAGCTACTGTTACAGTTAGGTGCAAAAACTGTGACAACCTTGCAAGCTGTGCCATGAAGTTTTTGTTCAGTGTTTTCCAAAACTGAAACCACATATTCTTCTTCAGCCAGATGAATCTTTGTTTCTTCCAGATCTTTTTGGGTTTCTTCCAGTTCTTTCTCCTTGATTTGCAGATCTGTTTTATACTGTTCAAGTTCATTTTTATTAACTGTGAATAATTCAGTGATCTAAAGCAGAAGACAAAAATCAATAGGGAAACACTCCTTTTGTAAGGTCAATAGAATTCCCACCTCTCAAATTACACCAAAATATCAGAAGACAAATTTCATCTAGCAATGTAGTTTTAGCCGTAAGGCTCAGAGGTCTTAAACCTAGACCAGATAGCACAAACCAACACCATATTCATTGCAATAATCCCTTGCTTTCCCACTCAAAACACAAGACCAAGCAGTTGTTACAGCACAGTAAGAAAAAAAAAATAAATCCCATAAATCAAACTTCAGATTGAAGAAGAGAGTTAGTAAAGCTGAATACACAGTAGTTATGTATTTCAGCAAATTAATAGCTGCATTTCTTTTAATAAGAAAGCTCTCATTTTCTGTGTAATTTGTTAGTGGGAGCTCATCACCTTCTCCTCTCCTCCTTTATTCTTTGCTCCTAAGCAGATACCTGTTAATTGAGATACCATTTTTACAAGCAGATTTTTTGCCAAAAACCCAACAGAGCAAATTAAAGGTAGAGTGCTAGACATTAAAAGAGCTTTAAAAAAATAAATATTGCATCCTGCAACAAGCATTTGATACTTCAACTTCCTAACATAAAGAATTAGGAAGCTTCTACTCTTGACTATTTAGAGAACTTTAAGAACAAACACTTTTCAGAAAGTTCTTTGCTTCAACCTTTCTCTTCATTCCCCAAAGGTTTCTTTCCTCTTTTGGCAGATTTAATCCACAATTGAGAAATGTCACTTACTCTTTTCACTTCTTCCTCCATGACACTGATTTTGTCAATATACTCTGCAATTTGTTCTTCCTGAACTGTCAGCTTTCCATTAAGGGCTCTCAAGCAAGGATTAAAACAAATAAATTAGTCAAGTAAGAGCTGATTTCAAGATTATATACTGGTTTTTATACTACATATTCAGCAATTTCAAAATGTATTGCTAACTTCTGTATGAAAAGCAGGTAATTTTCACCTAATGCAGAAAGGATTTGAAATGATTTTCCATTGTAAATTTTCTGTGTGAACTAGCCATCTTACAAAGTGAAATAAATTATGTCTAGTTGACTCTTCTATATGTGCTTCCACTGAAAGAACGTCTCCATGGTGTAAAGCTGCATCACAGCTCTGCTTACTGGAAGTTGCACATATAAAATATGTGCAACAAATAAAATCCTTAGTGTAAGCCTACTCTTTAGGCTTTTGTCTGTATAATAACTAATTTCTAAGGAACAAATTAACCGGCTGGCTAAATTCTCCTTACTATCTTCAATTTTCTGGTGTGAAAGTAGATCCCCAAAAGCATATTTGTATAATGATAGGTACCAGTATCTGAGATTTGTTGCTAGAGATTTTACAGAAATTTTGAAGACATACTCATAATTTTCAAGAGAAATATAGACTCCATTTTTTTCTCGTGCAGCAGCAAGGTCTCGCCTCAGACGCTCAATCTCTTCAGTGTATTCCTACATAAAGGAACAACCACCTGTAAATGTCTAAATTCCTACTTTGCTTTCAAGATTTATCTTAACAGATACTTCACAAAGAGTGCTCTGTCGAAGTTTTGCACAAGCACTTCTGTTACAAGTAAGTTCAGTATAGCACCATTTAAATTCATAACACTGGATAAATTTAGAGCATTGAAACATCTCACTTCAATTATGGTCACATATAACAGCTTACAGTAGGAATCCTTGCTTCTTTAGTAGCAGTCAACTACTTTATATTCATACTTACTGACAATTCCACTTTAATTCAGGCATTCTGTAGGGAATGAAGCTGCTAATACAGTAAGCCCACGAAAAAATATCCAGGGTCATTTACTGGCTCTCCACTGGCTTGTAAACAGATAATCCATACACAGAGTCATGGCTAGTAGCAATAGCCCTCTCTATCCAGTTTTACTCTTAGCAACAGTATTAGCGTATGCAAAGTGACTAATGCTACACCAGTTTGAAAATAGGAGTTCAGTGATTAAAATTACCTCAGAAAAGCACCACTACTAGCTTCTCCATAAGTCTATTATTCCTTCACAGCAAAATCTATGTTAACAGAATCAAACCTAACCTGTAACTTAAGATACAGGTCTAGCTTACCTTAATAAGAGCTTTTTTTGTTAGCTTCTGATTAACTTCAGGCTTGTTCATTATGTTCTTTGCTCTGTGGGCATATTCTAGCGTACTCAGGGTTTCCTGTGATAAACAGATGTAACAACAGTACAACAAGATGAGGAGTTCATCTCGATATTTTTGCATCATTAGCAAACTATAGTATCTATTTTAGAAACTGATTTTCAGACTTATATTTACCTCAAGACTCACAGACGCAGGAGAAACTGTGGCAATTATTGATGTTTTTGTTCGTCCTCCAAGAGAGTCTTGAAGGATTCTTGTGAGTTTAGATTCCCTGTATGGAATATGTGGGGCTCTTTCTACTAGAGCAGTAATAACTCTTCCTAGAGTCAGGAGAGACTGGTTGATATTTCCAGCTTCACGAGCTCTTTTGTCAACCGCCCCAGATCGACCAATGTTTTCACTTCCTGCAAGATCAACCTGAAAGACAAGAGGAAGGACATGCTTCTGTCGCAAATGACCCTGAAGAATGTGCACCCCAGAGGGTTGCAGAATGCAACACACAAACCAGCTTATGAGTTGTGAAGTATGTCAAATGGGATTGACGTTTTTCAGAGTGACAAGTATAGTTCGTATCTCTTTACAGAAAACAATGATTTTTTTCCCCCTTATTGGAAAACAGACCCAACCCCACCTTAGATCAAGTGAATGAGGTCAAATTATTCTAGTTGATTATTTTAATCATGTCATCAATAACATTTAGTTCAAATACTTACCAAGTTTAGCTTTCCAATTTTAACAAGTTCTTCTCCATCTATTGTCGTTTCTTTCATGTGGATGGTAATAGAAAATACAGAGTGGGAACGGCTATAAGAGAATTCAGTTTTCCTTTAATATGCTTTTACAATAAGAAGCTGACATATAGAAAGACACAGACATCAAATTAGACCAGTTTGACCACGCATAAAACCAGTTCAGGCAGAATAAGTTATCTAAATTCCCTGTAATTTCAGATTTAACTAGTTCTGTATTCTAATCTGCGGTAACCAAATGCCCATTCCCCTGCGCTAGTAGACAGATGTGCTCAGCTTATTTTAAAATAAAATTATGACTTGGGCAGGGTGTTCCTTGCTTATTACAACACTGGATGACTATTTGTTCAGCGACATAGCTATCACATCTGCAGTTTAAGAATGATAAATTAGTAATAAACAATGATATTTTTGACCAAGATGTCACTACTAGATTCTGCCTGAGCTACAATCATATGAAGTAGCCTGCATTGCTACATTACCCCCTTCAATCTTACGCCCAACTTCCAGAATAGTGGTGTAAGAGTCCCAAATGCTGTCAGCAAGTTTTTATTTAGTAAACAGGATTGGCAAAAAAAAAAAAAAGTCCAGCCACCTATCCAGCCAGCTAAACCAAAGGCAACCCATCTCTGCAATACAGGTATATCAGCTACATATCTTCCAAATTTTGAATGGACTACAGCCTTCTTCTGTATATTCTGCAGAGAATATACATTGTATGTACTAGCATGCAATTAATATCAGTTATGCATATGTCAGACTTCTTTTTGCTTCCAAAGGCATAGAAAGCCTTGAAAAAGTTAACTTTGAGTTTTAATTAAATTTCAATATTCTAAATGCCAGACTGAGAACATTCTGCTACTTATATCTCAGCTAGAGTTATGTGGAATGCCAGGGCTACTGCCAACTAGACACTGCATATTAACATGGGACATATTCATAACAAAGCATGCAAACTGTAAACAAGAGGAAGCTTGTGCAGAAAATCATGCAGGGAGAAACAGCTTGCCTATTTTTAAGATAAGAAGCATTCAGATTTTATAATGCCCCTTCACACACCTATTAGAATTGCCCTACACACACAATCTCAAGATCATGCCAGGTTTACACTAGCTTCAACATCTTTTACTCCTTCAGCAAGATCCTGTTTAATAAAACAAAAACAAAGCAAAGTTTCTGACACTGTGAGGATTTGTACCTGGAATATGCATTCATGTAAGTAGCTGCAGTAGTTCTTTTTGCTGCACCCCTTTCCAGGATTTGATAGACTTCATTTTTGTTGTGCACAGTTATTTCTTCCAAGCCTTTAATAATTACACCCCGCTGTCAGAAAATAATACAAGCTTATTATACATCTCACAAATTCAACAATCCTGAAAGCCTTACGATAACAAATTTTGGAAGACAGCACTAACCTTGTTTCGAGGATCATCAAACATCTGCAGCCTTTCTCCAACATCAGGAGTAGGATTCAGAAGGTCAAAAAGCTCCTCATTATAGATTTCCAAAAGGGAGACTTTCACAGAAAATTCAGAACCATTCTCCGTGAGTTTTTCAAATATTTGATGCAATGTACGGGGTATTATACCTGCCAGTGGATCCTATAAGTTAAATATTTAATACATAAATGTACTGAGAGAGATTTGAGAGTGGCGGGTGGAATTACAGCTAAATAGTCCCAATTTGTTATAAGCAAAAATGCCTTGGACAAAGATAATCTTCCATATAAAGATCACCAAGACTTACATGCATGCATTAAAGATGTAAAGGTTTGATTTTCATATAAATGAATGAGACCATTTATCATTTTACAAATATTTCAGGAAAGTCAACTTCAGGATTTGAAAGGCATCAATTTCTGGCTTTCCTTATCCTTCTGCAATTTCTAATTCTGAACTAATGTACAGACAAGAGAAGTCTCAGGAATGAAAATATACCTCTTCCCAAGTATATTCCTCATTGGGTGACCGCTCCCCTTCCATTGTGAAGGTCTTACCGGTACCAGTTTGGCCATAACTGCGAGAATAAAAAAAAAAAAAAAGTGTAACCAATAAACTAAAGTTAAAAGAAAATTTCTTAATAATAATTATTGGCTTACTTACGCAAACACTGTACAGTTGTAGCCCATAATAACTTCATCCAAAATGGGACACACAACACTCCGGTATACATCAATTTGCTTTGCCTGAGCCCCAAAAACCTATTGAGACAAAGAAAACCCATCCCATTTACCTTTACAGTAATGTATAGCATCACACAGTAATCAGACTGTAATAGAGAAATGTATTAACTTGTTTCTACAAGTCCCCGACTTGACAAGCAGTTACCATATCAAATGTGTAAGTCTTTCTTGATGTCTTATCTGTCACTCCTCCAGTGCGGACACTAACTTCCTTTCTTGCTTGATCACAGTCTACAACAGGATAGGAGCTTGCTTTACGTTCTGAAGCATTAAAAGGCCTAAAAGACAGGAGTTAAGAATATGGATTGATATCATTGCTAACAAGATCATAAACTGACAAAGCAGTAATGTCACCCAGTTTAAGGATCCAGAAGAGTGTAATTGAATAAAAGGGGCATAAAGCTTTTCACTTAATTTGTTTAATAATTAAGGAAAAACTGCTGCAATTGGGCAGTTTCCAAACCTTGCTTCTCTTCCACCCACTGTAGAACAACTCAAGAATCTACAGCTTTTAGTTTGTTTACATATGTATTTTTTAACAAGTCCATAAACACTTTTAAGATCATCTACACGCTTACACAGCTAACTTGCATTAGAAAATGTTGTTCAATTGCAGGAATGGCAGAAGATTAAACATACCAAATAGTTGTATAAACAAGAGCCTTCAAAAACCGAAAAAGTTGCACATGAAAGTTAAGGCAGTAGCAAATTAAATTAATTACATTAAAAAATTTCCTTTATTCATTTACACAAGCAACAAAGCCTGCATCTCACACTGATGACAATACTTTGAAGCACCAGAAATACCAATAGGGCCTGCTAATTGTAGAACAGTAAGCAATACCAGAACTTTAGTAACCTTTAAAATGTTTTGACAGTAGAGGCACTTCAGATGCTGTTTCTTTAAATTTATAATGTTTAAAAAAAAAATAAATACCACAAGTGCACAGCATCTTGAGTTTCCTGACTCTTGTGCCTAACATTTCTTCCTCAACATAGCACTGAGGCTGAAGCGTTAGATTCTAAACACACCACTAGGCACTTTACTGCAAGACTGACTGGTGACAACAGATGATCACTAAAAACACACTCACAGGGCCAAGTTATAGCTTTGGTTTTGTGACTTGTAAAATTACAGGAGACTGAACAATGAATATATTCTGCTCTATAATGATATACATCAGTAAAACAAATGCAGGAATCTTATGATATGCTAACCCACAACCATGAGAGTAGAGGAACACTTCAGCTACGCTGCAGCATAGATGCAGATCATCGTCATGCACCAACAGACAAGCAGTAACCTGGTATGTCATGGTGACATTTGATCACAGGTTCCTCCCCTTAGGTATGAAGGATATTAACCTTCCTATTAAAAATGCTAATGCATGCATTTTGAGTTTCCAGATTCATGCTTTACCAGAGCATAGCAAACGCATAGCTTGAAAAGATTTTTGATTTCAAACTTAAACAGGGGAAGTTCAGGTTAGACATAAGGAAGAAGTTCCTTACTGTGAGGGTGGTGAGACATTGGGGTTGCCCAAGGGAGCTGCAAATGCTCCATCCTTGGCAGTGTTCAAGCTGAGTCAGACAGAGCCTTAAGCAACATGGTTTAGTGTGAGATGCCCCTGCCCATGGCAGGGGACTTTGAACTCTATGATCTTAAGATCCTTTCCTAACCTAACTGTTCTATAATTGTATTATTGAAAAGCTTTGATACATCAGGTTTTGGAAGCAAATCTGAAATCAAATTACTACAATTGCGTCAATCTACCAACTTGTAAGGTAAAGAGAACCTGACTGGTGCAGGAAAAAACCCAAAAGGCAAGGTGGGAGGAACATTTACTAGCTCAGACACACTGAAGCTCTATTAAAAAAGAAAAGCTGTACAACAGGCAGGAGCAAAGGTGAGTTAGAAAGTTCTTAAGGGTTAAGAACTGAATGTTGACATAGTCTACAAGTTGCAACAAAAGCAAAACACTACACCATGGGCAATCCTGATGCTGCTGACATACTGAGCATTATATTTAATTACAATACACACTGTATTTAGTTCAAATATGCACTGATACTTAGTGAGGCTATTCCAGAACAATTGGCTAATCAGACGAAAAAGAAAATGATCACTCCTGACAGCATTTCACACTCAGCTGTTTCAATAGCGTTATTCTTCTTTTGCAATTGCTTTGATTTACATCAACACTTTCACCCATTACACAGCATTTGTTTCAACAGCTTTTTAGTTGCATTGCAAAAATAAGATAAAGTCTCTTTTAACTTCTATTATCATTGTGCATCTATAAAAACAGAACGTCCAAGCGTGAAGATAACTGCAAAAGGCATTAAAAACAACAATCCATACGCCAACACCAGCAGCCCTGGCTCAAAAAAGAAAAAAAACAAACCCTTTCCCCCCCAGCCCCCCCCCCCCCCAAAAAAAACAAAACAAAAAACCAACTACACACACAATAAAGGAAAAACTTTCAAAAGTATTTTGAGCACTGTTCTTAAACAATTATCAGCATTACAGTTCAAACAAGCAACACTTTCAAGAACCTTTAAGATCCAGCATCAGTGAGCAAGTCACGTCAAAACTACACCCCGCAGCTCCCTCTCCTAGGGGCCACTAAGCAGCGCCAGGCAGGGCCGCAGGCAGCGCGGCGCCCCGACAGCCCCCCCCCACGACGACGGCCTCGGCCCGCCGAGCACAGCGAGCTTCCCGAGAGGCTGCGCAGCGTACACTCCAGGCCGAGATTCCGGAAGGGCCTCACCGGCTGCCCGTTCACCCTGCTGCTGGCAGGTCCTCAACGCTCACCCGGGGCGGGGGCCGCCGCGCCTACCTGCATCGCACTACCACCTGGATGTTCTTGCCTTTCTCCTCCTTCTTAGAGGTGCTGCTGCCGCCTCCCTGGAAGCCGAAAGAAGCCATCGCAGACCTCGGCGCCAAGCGTGCCAGGGAGAAGGAGAGGCGAAGCGCTGACCGCGATGCACCGGGGCCGCTGGGGATGGTGCCAACCACCCGCCACTCGCCTCAGCCGCTACGGCGCTTCGGCTGGGGGCGCGCGCTCCGCCGGTTACTTTGAACCGCGCACCTCCCCACGGCCAGACCAATCAGCGGGAGCGCGCGGGGCACCATGGGACCGATTTTCAAATCCTGGTGGTGACGCAGGCGCACGCCCCGCTGTGAGCGCGCTGCATGCTAGGTGCTGTAGTGCCCGGTCCGTCCCCACCACGTGACCGAGCGGGATGGGGAGCGACACCTCGGTCACGGCAGACGAATGACAGGGAAGGAGAATTTGACCTGGTGCTGCCGAGGGCGCAGCCCGCCACGCCGTGATGTTCCACCTGATGTCCACCCCGAAGCTATTTCTTGGCACCGCTACCGCGGGCGCTCACGAGAGGGCGGCCAGGAAACGCGCGGCCTCCTTGGCAGCTGCCGCTCCACATCTGTGGATTTAAGAGCATCCAAATTTCTCACCGGCGTTACCGTTCTTCAAGATGCACATCGTCCAGGTAACCTTCCCTCACAGGCCAAGCTCACAGGCCAAGCCCACTGGCCATCTATTCTGTCCTCACTGGCTCTCCAGTTAGGCCACGTTTCCTTTAAACGTCACGTTCAAAATTAGGAAAGACCACCGAGCCACTGCTCGGTGGAGTGGAAGCATTGCTTTGCCTGCTTTAACAAATAAATAGATCACCTTTCTATTTACCCAGCGGGGCACAGCCTTCACCATTCCCAGCAGGGCTCCTCGGGCTTGTCTCCAGAGCAATTCAGCAATGTCACAATGAATTCTACACAACACCTTTCAACATGTTTACAGGCTGATGCTGCCTGCTCAGTTAAATGGTAAAATCCTACATTAGGATTAAAATAAATTGCTAAAGGTTCAAAATAAAGCACCTTGCATACACCACATCAGTCTTCTATTTTGAAAGTAGATCAAATGAACCATGCCAAGTACAAGTTTGTATCTTCTCACCAGCTGTTTATGTCACTTGCAAGAACTTCCTTTGAGAGGGTATTAAAAGCTTTGCTAGGTGGAGATCTGTGACAGGGTAACAGGTTTTGTGGGCAGACAGGAAGAAGCAGGTGTTAGAGAAGATTTAACTGGTCTGATGTGCTTTGTTTTCAACAAATCTGTTCTGGCTCCCACATACTGTCATCCGTCTGTTATGGTATACAGTGCTACAGTGTTTTGCTGCTGTTGTTCTAGGGCTTTCCCAGTTGCTAAAATTTAGATTACACATTTATACCCTTCTTTCCCCGTCCCTCCCTCCCCATTTCCCTTCCCCCCCGCAATGGGCTACTTTGAAACTTACACCTCCTCCATGAGTTCTTGGAGTTAATAACAAATTAATCCTAACCCACAACGCTTGTGGTAATTTTTCTGACAGTGACATGAAGCAGCATCAAATTATGGTCCTCTACCATTTATCTCCAAAGTTAGAACAATGTCAGAGCCAATCAATCTTATGCAAGGCAGGAAGAACAGGATTTGAGAAATACACACATTATTTTTACAGATGACATGAAGTGTTGGATTCCTGGTCTGCTAGGAGCAGAAATCTATTCAGAAAACATTAACATTCAGCTAATTTGTCTGTCATTTTAATTACTGACTGATGATGAGATAGGACAAAAGCCATGTAATCTTTACAGTGATTAGTAACAATTTTAATTTTCAGCTTTTCCGAGCATGTAAGACTTTACTGCTTGCATGCCACTGAAAATAATACAACCTTAAAGTCTACATAGCACTTAAATATATTATATGAAGAGAAAACTACTTTGCAAGGGCAGCCATTCAGAAGTTAGTAACTGCCAGATGCATTATTGCCCTTCAGCATCATTTTTTAATTGGCCTCAAACCCAGAAATAAGGCAATGATTCTGTAGAAAAAGCTTGTAACAAAACACTTAAAATTTGTATGCACAGACAACTAAGGACCTGTATTTTTGAACAGGCCTAGAGCTTAAGTTTCTAACCAAAATGAGTTTGGTTCTAATTGGATGCTAATTTTTTTTCCCTCTAATGAAACACTAAAAATCACAATAATTTGTTTTTTCAGTTAAGTCAAGATTTAACCAAGTGGGAAAATTAAGAAAAAAGCAATATCCATTGCAAACTTATCAAAACTGCCCTTATTTCTACTTGCTTTTTGTATTCCATACATGGTAAGAGCAAAAATAATTCATACAGACAATTGTGTAGAGGCTACTGTTAGACTGAAAAGTCAAATGCAGGTATGCAAATATACTGAATTGTTACCTTTGCTCTACACTACATCATATGCATCAGACAAACGAAGGCAGCATTGGAACACAAGAAGTCTTTTTTTCCCATTTCTACTTGTTCTAGTATGCAAGCATAACTTGCATTAGTCAGAATCTTGCTCAGAATATAAATATATCTCTTGCAATCACAGAAGAAGAGAAGACATCATTCAAACCTGCATTTAAACAAGAGTAATCTATTTAATTATTGGGAGTGCAATCTGGCTGATAGCTACCTTTGCCATAGCTGTGGTAAGTGGGAAACATCTATTTCTGGTAATTAGGTTAGCTTAAAGAACACAAACAGTTTAATAGATGCAGCTCTGTTTTGCAAGGTCGATTTATAGCGTACATTTTCTTAGACTAGGTAGAGCCTAAAGATACTACTACACTATGAACACAAACTGAGTAATAGGGAGCTAGCTTTTCACAAGCAATAAATATGAGAAAAAAGAAACAAAAATACTTAGGCTAGTCCTAACAGTGATGGGGAGAATGACCTTTAAAAAGGCATGTACATCATCTGTGACAAATATGGGGGTTTTGTTTTGGTTTTAAAGAAAAAAAAATTACAGAAAAATAAATTATATAATAATACACACAACTTCCAATGTAATGACTTCAGTAGAGGTTACTAATCCCCATTTACTCATCAAAAAGGACAGTTTTTCACTAAAGCTTGCCAAGAAGAAGTCATTGTATTATAGCAACATTCATAGACAATGCATGTATCAAAACAAAAAAACAAATCAGTGTTTTCCTAGGATTCGTATCAGATGACCTGGGTAATCATAGGTATGGAGGCCTAACCAGCAATAAAACTATTGACACTGAACACCTAAACACAATTAGCTAAGAATTAAGAAAGGTTATAATAATGGAAAGACAATAATTAATACGAATTATAAGTTTGAATGAGACTTCTTCAAGGCTTAGTAACACCTGTTTTGATTGCCAACATGCTACACAGTGTATGAGCCATACTGAACAAGTGGAGAATTTAATATTATCAGCGACATACGAAAAATTTACTGATAAATTACATATTCACATTAAAGGGGAGATGACCTACACCTTTATGATAAACATAAAGCAATTTCTAGCCTTTGAACAGCCTGTCTGATTGGCCAGTAATACTGTAACCTCTATGCTGTCCACATACAGAAAGTTAAACAACCAGGACTTACACACACATGCTGTACTGGTATTTTTTCAGTTGAGTACAGGGTTCGCCTTCAGTCAAAGTAACAGCATGATTATTTCACTGTTAAAAATTAAAGATACAATGCAATAACTATTGTTAAAAATTAAGGACTCAATACATATATAAAATGATTAAAACCAGAATCAGTTTCAACTAACCAGGGAAAATACACAGAATAAAGGATCTCCTTTTTCTGCATGTATGCCACATCACTAACACAGACACATAAGAACTTTTACATAGTTTTATTAATTTATAGTTTTATTCACCATAATAAAAAATTAACAGCAGACATAGTGGGGTATATGCATTTGTGTAATTGGGTTAAAGTCAAGCTAATAGTTTTCTACACACCTGTTTTCAGTTAAGGAATGTAGCTGTATGGCATCCTTTACATAAAAAGAAACAATGAATGGGAAGATTAGAAATTTACAGAATTGACAATATCCACTGAAGTCAACAGGAAATGTCTCCTTGGCTTCTTGCTATCTTTTGACTTTAAAATTTTAAAATTTAATTCATCCACGATTTCTAAACTGAGAGCAATCAACAGACAATCTTTTCTCATACATGCCTTGTCATGAAATTGCCATTATTTATTTTGGAGTGGAAACAACCATAAGATATGTGGGTTTTTTTCAGCCTGAGGCCAGTTTTCTACAAAGCCCTTTTATATACAATTACAATTTGAATTTAATCCAGAATTTGGGCTAGGTAGAAAAATATGCTTCCATTAGAAGTACATCAAGACTTAAGAGTTCTATACTTACTGCCTCTTAGCTTTCAAGAGGAATATAAAATATCAGTTTTGTTCTAAATTATTTGTAACCTTCCTGCTTTGAGGATCTCTTTCCCTGCACTGTACTGTTACGTCACATAACCTGAAGAGGGGTCTCCACACTGCTACTCCATAGGGTTTCTTCATGGGGATTTCTGAATAATTTCCACACTTATGCTAAATCATACTTAGGTTCATTTGATCTTTTGGACAGCACCTCTTTTCCACTAGGAAAACACTAGGACAGATGAAGAAGGGAGGCCTGAAAGCACCAACTGTCTATGAACAATTAAAATTTTGCAGGGAAGAAATCCTAGTTGCTGGACTAAATTGAGACAGGAATTTTACTGAAAGTCCTCTTTACTTCTGCTGATGGTGTCATCAAAACATAAAAATATCTTTGAAACATGGAAAAGATCCAAAATAGTGGATGAGTGTAATTTTGCCTAGTATAAACTGAAACAAGGGAGGGATTAGATTATAAGAACACAATCATTGCCATTGAATACCCACAAAATAAGTTTACCATGGATAAAATAGGTATAAAGCACAGTAGATGTAACCTCTGCTGCAATAGTTATATTAGTTGCATGAGGAGGTGTGCTGTTTCATCACCACAGGTAAAGAACCAGAAGTGCTTGCTGCAGATGCTACTATTAGCAGACCACCACAGCTTTGCTAGTACAGCCTGCTTTCCCAGGATTGCCCCTTTGTATGCCCTAGGCAATCTATAGTGAAAGGCAGGATTTACCAGAGCAGCTAAACATACATCAGGCCAGCATTAGCTAAATATGTAAGTATGGCTACATCAGGCTAGCAAACTCTCTGTCAGAACCTCAAAAGGAATAAACTGCCTGAAACTCTGTATACTTCTATAGCTTTCACCTCTATGTAACTGATAGAACATACCTTCAACTTGTGTTAACAGTAAGGGCAGAAACAGTCCTACTATACATCCAATTTAAGAAAGGAACTCTTAATTCACCTCTTCATCCCCAATTGCTCCAGTGAGGGAGGAGATAGATCATGAAGAGGCACTCACCTGGCAGTGTGCTTTCTGCCACAGTGGTATTACCATCTCTGATGCAATGGCAACAGACATATTTAAGATCTCACCATTTCTCTTGTTCTCTTTCTCTCCGGCCTTGTGTTAACTTTTACATACACTAGCAAATGGAAAAAACCCAGACCGCCTCAAACTAGAATTCCATGAGGACCAAAGATATCCTTAATTTTCACAGGAATTAACATATTGTGTTATAATTAGGCTCCCACACAGTTCTAAATCCAAACAGTTAATTTAGGTGAAAACTACCAACTGTCTTGCTCCAACCATGATTAGTGTAACTTGAGAGACAGTTCTGTGTCTAAACTGAGGCCAGAAATGTGGATGTACTTGATGTAGACATAGACATTTTAAACTGGGTAGCGCAGGTACTGGTAAGAGCATCTCTCTAGCAGCACAGTCCTCAGTAGAAACCAGCAGCTGAATGTCTACCCAAATTCCCTGACAGATTTTGTTGACCATACAAAGCAGTGTGTTGCCACTTCTCTAACATCTTATTTGACCAAAGCTGACTAGTTTAATACTGCCAACAAGTCTTCAGTCCCGTCTCTGGATGCAGAACTAACCTTAGCTAACTCATCAGGCCCCATCTTTCTACCTTTTTATAACAGGAGGAGGAGCTTCTAGCTATGAGATACCACCTGTAATAAAGGCAAGCAGTGGGGCAGCTAAAATCAGGCATTAAATGTAGCACATTAAGATTTTTTTCTTTCTCTTTGATAAATAAGACATAGGAAAATAGATAAATCTGAAGAAAGCACATACTAGAACTGCAAACCGTGGGGTTTTCTGAAGTGTTTTTTTGCTTTGGTTGGTTGTTTTTTTTTTTTTCCCCAAGAAGGAAATTAAAGCAGGCAGCCACAACCACAACTTTCCCACAGGGAAATCTACCAAAAAAGAAAAAAAAAACCCCAACAAAAAGCTCCCCAGGAAACCAAATACGTGGAGTTAGAAGCTCAACCGTATCCAGCATTTCCACCTCGCAGGCCCATCCTGCAAAGAGAGCCCCGTGCTCGGA
The DNA here is from genome assembly GCA_009867235.2 of Psittacus erithacus. Lineage (NCBI taxonomy): Eukaryota > Metazoa > Chordata > Aves > Psittaciformes > Psittacidae > Psittacus > Psittacus erithacus. Next base: position 32,455 of record WYDI02032736.1, on the reverse strand, counting down.
GCAAGGGGGGCCGCGATTCCGCAGACCTCCCACAGCAGGGGAACAGCAGGCAGAAGGCTCCCGAAGGAGAGCTCCCACAAGGTAAATTCTCTCCCCGGAGAAGAGAAGACTTTGACACCCGCTGCATGGGGAGATCTGAAATCTCTGCCACTCAGGACGGCACCGCACCCACTGCACTCAAATTACGAGGCGCCTAATTACCTTTTGTCTTGGCTTTCGCCGGCAGGAACGCAGAGCCCGGCCGCCAGGAAGCGGACGGGCCGCTCCCTCCGCACCGGGCCGCAACACTGTCCTTTCGCGGGTGCTACCCCAGCCCACGACGACGACGACGACGACGACGACGGTGGCGGCGGCAGCAGCAGCAGCAGCGGGGTCGCCCCGCTGTCCTTCCCGCAGCAACCCTATCCGTCTCCGCCGGGCGCGACTCCTCAGCCCCCCGCACCCCCCCGCCGCGACGAGTGTCGCCCCAGCTCTCCGCCCAGCCATCCACCCCCTCCACCGCCTCCGCCTCCTTCCAGAGGCCCCCTGCCCCCTCCCCAGTCGCAGCCCCGTGCCTCTCGGCAGCAGGGACAGTCTCCCGCACCCCCAGGTACAGGCCCCGCTAGGCCCGGCGTGGTGGTGACGGCCCCACCGGGCGAGGAGGGCGGACGGGACCCCGAGGGCGACGGGGAGGGATTGGCCAGGCGGCGAGGGGAGGCGGGCGGAGAAGATGGCGCCGAGGAGCGGCGCGTGCTGAGGCGAGCGGAGCCGGGCTGGGGCGGGCGGCGGGGAGAGGCCGGGCGCTGACGGTGGGGCCGGGATATGCGGCAGCTGCTGCTTCCTGTGCTGAGGCGGGCTCTCCTGGACTTAGCGCGCCCCTTCGCCATCCCGGCTTCCCAGGTTTTTCCTCAGTGGCAGCGGCGCAGCTTTCTCGGGTACGGTGCGTGTTTGGAGGGGGTTGGGGCGGGTGACTGCGTGAGTTGGGGCAGGCCCCAGGTCCCCGCACTGTGAGGTCGGAGATCCTCTTTTGGCCCCCATTGCGTTGTATAAGAGGTGGCGGCAAGTCTGGGGCGCCTTGTGCAGGCAAGGGAGTGCCCGCCGTGCCCCGAGTGCGTCTTCAGCCCAGGGCCTGCTGGAACCCCGGGCAGCGGAAACGCGGGGCTCGGGGGGGAGTGATGAGGGAGCTGGAGCGGCGGGCCTGCGTGTGCCGAGGAGGCCTGTGTCCTGCGCTGCCCTGCCCGAGCCCGGTGTGTCTCTAGCTGCGCCTTGGCTGGCAAAGCAGGCTTGGTCATCAGCCTCACGGCTATAGCGCGGCTTTAGCTGCCCGGTGGGCTCGCTTTATGTTGGTCCTCCCCACCCCACCTCAAAAAGACCCCGGAATTTGCATGCTGCTTAACTTGCCATGTCTTCCTGAGCCATAAATGTTAAAAAAAAAGTTTAAATTCTTTGCAAAGAAACTGCTATCAGAGTTACCCAGGGTTGATGGGAGCGGCCTCTTCAGTATGTGTCAAGCTGTCCAGTGTTGGCACTGTGTGTGTCTTGGTTTTTGTGTGCGTGTGTTACTAGTTCCAGTGGAGACAGTAAGTAACCTCGACGGAGGGGGGAGCGGCGGGAGGCTTGGCATGGTTCGCTTTAGGGGCAAATTAAACTGCATAACAACTCGGCAAAGTTTTTCCAGGAAGGGAGCTCGGTCGGGGAAAGAGGCAAAGTTGTTTTCTTTCTTTTAGTACTGTATCTGTTATCTTAATACCAAAACCTGTATTTAACACTGCAAAAGCAAGAAATGCCAAAAGTAACATCTTTCGGGGGGGAAAAAGTTATGGTAATTCATGCTGTCAGTGCTCGTGTCAAAATTCGGATGTACTGTTATTGTTCATGATTGCAGCGAATGTTCCAGTATTGTAAGGGTGATCCACAGTGTATGTTTGGAGCTAATGCTTTTCTTGGGCTGTAGGTTGTCTTGCTAGATTACTTGTCTTTAAGCTTGTGAAAATATGCAGTATTTTGACTTAACTTTGCGTGTGTGAGTAGGCCTGTTGTGTTTTCAAACTGCCTACAGCCATGATTTAATCATCTGTTTAATTGTGAATTAGGATTTTCATAAACAATAATGATATGAGAGCAGGCGTAGCGCTTTCACATGATATTTTTGAAGATGGCAAACATGAAAATTAATAACTTTTTCTTTAATTACATGCACCCTGTTTTAATTTCTAAATTTTGTTTATTCTTCACCTTTTTTCAGCTTTACCTTTTTCTTCTCGTATAATTTTTAACTTTCATCTGCATGTCAAGTAGCAAGATAATTTCTCAGTTAAAACTTCTTATCACCTATATTCTAGTTAGGAGGTCCCTGCAAGTTTTATGTTTGCATGGTTTTTTGGTCCCTTTCTCCTTTCTGTTTTTAGTCACTTGTAAGGCTGCAGCTTAGTCCCCTTAGATGAAATCCTACCTTTGGGATTTTGATCAGAGTGTGAAAGATACAACTTATTTTGCCCATGAAGTAGTTCCCTACCCTGTTAGATCTAGAAGAAGAAAGCGGGAAGGGACAAAAAAGTTCTTTACCTCCAGTGCTTCACTGAACGGGAAGGTGTTAGGCTGCTAGCTAGGGGTCATTGTGGGTTATTGTAGAAGTCATTTACTAAAAATACTGTCAGACCATTTGAGAGATCACAAGTTGAGTTGGTATTTTAGATATATTCATTCTGTTGTATTAGATCCTTTCACAATAGTTTTAACAAGGTAGGAATCAAAAAGTTTGTAGTAATAAATGTCTGTGGAGGAATTTATTTAATTGGATTTGTGTCCAGTTATGCATTTGTATATGCATGGTGTGTCAGCGAATATCTTTATGTTCTCAGCTTTTATGATGTCCGTAAATTGATACAATATGCTTATGAAATAGCACTGTTTATACGTAATAAGGTGATTTTTGATGGAGTTTGATTGAAAGTTGCTTCACTGTAGCTTTCTATTTAGATCTCACCTTCTGCAGCTTGTTTTTGGAATGAGTCAGAGCTATAGCTTGCCTGAAAAATTCAGATGGAAAAAAAATGCTGTAGAATTGAGAGTTCACTTACAGTGTTAACAATAGAGCTAGAATTGTCCAAAATCGTAATAACTAAAACACAGAAGAGGTAAATAGCCAGGACTTCCTTTGTTGCAACACATCACTGCTTGTTGTTATAGGTCAGTTGATTAAAGCCCTAGTATTAGATAAGCAGTTGCTTTTAATGTAGGATTACAGTGGTGTCATGATTCAGAATCCTGAAGTTCTTTCTGTGTTTGTTGCTAGATTAGATTTTCTTGCCAGTTCTCTTATCTTTCTGTGTATTTCTTTTTGTTGTGCAGTATAACTAAAGTTTTTAATTCAGACCTCACAAGTTTTTCTTTTTGAGGGTAAGAAACAGATGGTAGCATAAAGTGTTAAGTGAGTTGGCTTTACAAAGAGTCTTGGGCAATCTGATGTGCTACTTGCAGATAAAATGTTTAAAATGCACATCAAAATACAGTAGAATAAACCACAGAGGTCTTCCCTGTAATATCCAGTTTTGTTTCCTAGTGTGTACAGGGTCATGTGCTAGACACCACTGCTGCACTGTGGTTGTGGACCAAGCCCTGCAGCTGTAGGGTGTTGGAGGAAAAATGTAAGGGAGGGAGGAAGAATAAGAACCACTGGCTTGTGGGTAGTCAATGCATGAAGCAATTAGTTGGATTAATGAGTACATTTCTGAAGGAAATAAGTAAAATACACTTCCAAGCAGCTGGTTGTGTTACACACAAACTAGTCTTGTCAGTCTTGTTAGCATGCAGTTTGAGACTGATGAAAATAATGCAAGCCAAAATACAATGGCAGATTTCTGAAGTCATTCTGAAGATCGTGTATTTTCTAAAGATCACAACCAGATAATTTTACTTAAATTTAATAAAAAACTAATATTTCGTGTAATGGAAGGCTTCAAAACCCTTTTGGAATTTTTCTATTTTATGCAATCTTGTAAAAAAAAAAAAAAAGAGGAAGCACTAGGGAAAGATTAATTTTAATTGTTTTCTATTTCTAATGAACCTGGATAAAACTTGTTTACCATGGAGAGTGTGTTTTGATTAATTGTTTGGGGCAAGTTTTGAAGAAATAGGGAAAGTAAGCTGAAGTAAGTTAGAAATTTTTAAAAACTGGATATGCTTTATTGCTGTTTCTGAAATATGATTGTATAAAATCCTGCCTTTGTATTTGACTTTTTACCTAGTGCTTTTGGAAACTGTGGAATGGTCAAGTAAAGAAATGTAGTTTCAGGGCAGTAAATTACCTTTTTTGGTGTCTCGAGTGCGTATCCCATCCTGTTGGACTGTCATGAGACACACACATCATTTTAGTAGTTATTCAGCTGAGGCCTGATCTTACATATGAAGCTACCAGAGCCAACTTCACATATGGTGTTGTCTCATTAATGCTACTCATGACTCCTGAACACTGGCATGTAACACCAGTGTTTCTACTGCCACTTTGGCAGTGAAGCTGTGGCAGACCAAGTTTTACTGCTGTGATCTAGAACCTGTAGAAGCTGGACCCTTCTGGGAATGAGAGGAAGGCAGGCGTCTGCCCTGGCCACCATCATTAAGAGGGAATTTTCCGAGTCAGTTACAGACTTGGCAAAAAGTGTCACACTGAGGTTCTGAAAATGCTTTAATTGTACCAAGCTTCAGGATTTCTTCAAAAGAAAGTCCATTACAAAACCTTATAAATATTCATCATCTTCAAACTTGCTTAATTTGGCATGATTAGTTGTTCTTAATAACTTGGTAGCCCTGATTAAATCATTGTGGGCCTTTGTAGTTGGAGCTATTATGCATGGAGTAATATGCTGAATTCCTAAGGAGTTTGAAAGTGTTAAAACATGATAACATTTTGAGCAGTTTATCTGCTTATGCAGTCTATCTGTCTGTGTATGCAATCAGATTTATTTAGATCAGCATCAGGAATGTGTTGGGATCTTATATATTCTCTAGCTTCGTGACAAGTAGATTTACAGAAGATTGATGGTTTATGGATGTTGAATAATGCGAACTGTTTAATCTCTAAATGTGTAAAAGAAAGATTGCTAGGTTTGTCTACTGATGAACCTGTAATCTGAAAAACTTATGTATAGTCTCCTGAAGTAGCTTTTATGGTAATGGTCACCAGAGTTGATTTAATTTTTTTTTTTTTTTTTTGGTATTACTTTCTCTACTCCATTTTTTTATTGCATTCTTGGTAACAGAACTTACTAAAAACATTCCTCTGACTTGTACTGCATATAGTTTAGTCTAAAAAATAATTTTTAATTATGGTATACTACTGAATCAAGAAGAGAGGAGGTGACTTACTGGTGATGTCACTTGTTATGCATACAAGGATGTCACAATGCCATTGAATTCTACTGCTGTCATGAGGAGAGGTAGTTTCAAGAGGTGAAGAGGAGGAATCCGTAGAAAAATGGAGACTTATTTTATTGTTGCAAAGCCACGAGCTTGCAAATGAAGGAAGTTTCTGGTCTTTCCAGAGGGCTCAATTCAGTGCTGTTTTCCTGGTAAGAGGTAAGGAAACTCTCGCCGGTAATTTTGCAGTGCTGGGCCTCCTGCTGAAGCACACAGCGCTTCTTTCACTCTATGCATTTGCAGCTGAAGAAATCATTATGTGAGTTACTAAGAACTGTAAACCAAGATAGATCAGTAAATAATACAGAGAGCACAGTTACCAGTGGTAACTCAGTTGCAGGACAGAGCAGGGCAAGGTTTTGGCTCAACAAAGATTTCACTTGACACTGGCAAATGGTAGGCAATTAAGTGGGGGGGGTGGATGGGGAAGGAAGTAAAAGGAAAAGGATATAAATAAAACACAGAACTTGGGACAGGTGCAAAATGTGAGATTGAGCATCACTGTGGTCTTTGTATAGTTTCAAAGACACTGCTGGAACTTTGGTAACAGTTATGCTGGAATAGTTTAACAAACCAAGTATATGCAAAAGACTTGAAACCTGAGTTTCATTGCTGAGAAGCAATTCAGATCCTAGTGTACAGAAGTGTAAGCTTAAAGTGAGTACATTGTAATGCCCTCAGAAGTAATTTGGGTTCAGTTGCATAAAAGCTTTAAGCAAACCCCAATTTTAAGGCAACTGATAAAAATTTAAAGCGAGGATCAAAATATGCTGAGCTGGTAACTGTTGCCGTTCATCTTGGTTACTTCAAGCTTGTAAGTGTTTATAGCCATTCATCTGGCTCCCACCTGTGTACCGGCATTTGGCTTATGTGCAGTCTGTGGTGGCAAAAGTATCTAGGAAAGCACTTTGGCATTTGTGCTTTGGGGGGGGTCATATTTTTATTAGCTAGTTACATTTTTGTGTTGAAGCAATCCTCAGGAGTTTCTGTTAATTGGTTTTCAAATATGGTCCTTTAATTGTTCAAACATTGAACTTAGTTTTGACTATACTGGCTAATTTTTAATTAAAGTAAGTTTCCTGAAATAACTTTGAAAGATTAAAATAGTTAGGCAGAATCATGTATCTCTTAAACCCACTCCGTAATATTTTTGCAGGTGAAGCCTTGCTGGTTCGAAGTGACTACCTGACTAGTAATCATTAAAAAAAATGTGGCCTCAAAGAGTAGAATATAATTTATTTCAAGTAGTTGTAGCTTATAATTCAGCATCTGTTTTAGTTGATACTTTTCTCATACAAGTGGAGTAATTTTGATAAGGAAGATTATCTTAACATTTCCTAGTCATTGAATAGGGACACTGCTGTCAGTTCCAACATCCCTGTTCTCTGTTTTTGTCTAGCTCTATGATGTTGCCAGCTGTAATTTTTGAGCCAGTGGAAAAATTACCAGTGCCACAGTAATGCTTGTGTTTGTTCTTGCCTCCTTTTCTTTGCTGGGTCTTTCTCTGTTGCTTCTGTGTTGTGAAAGAAGTATGACAGTATTTCTTCTAATGACATTTTTGTTAGGATATTAGCTCTGCAATAAACATAGAATCTAGTTTGTGGATTAATTTAATACTACTGACCATCAGCACCCAATACTCATTGTGATGACAGGGCAAGGAGATACAGCTCTTACGTTTCAGGACAGCATCTGAACATGACTTCAGGAATTAAGCTACTCTTCAAGAAACTACAAGAAATACAGAATTCTTTCGTTCCATTACTTTTTTTTTTTTGCTGTGATCAAAATCAGTCTGTTGTCAAAAAGCGGTTTGTGGGGTTTTTAGGATTCTTGTGAAAGAATGGAACGTGGTATTGTGATAAAGTAATTGTACTTAGCTAAAAAGTTGCACATAAAAGCAGTTATATGTACAATATTACATCTTAACAGTTTACTCCTTAAGAAAAAATCATTGTGTAAATAAGTGAAATTTTCTTCTCTAGCTGTTGTATTGTAGTAACGTAGCACCAGGAGGAATGGCACTTGAGCAGGAAGGTATTGGTTTTGTTCTTTTGACACATTGCCCTTCAGGAATATTTCGTAGTTGATCTGCTTTTGCTTTGATATGAGTTGTCTGGTACTACAGTTTAGAAGGGAAATAATTGTGAGTTAATCAAGCAAACCCATTTGAAGTTGAAGAGAAGATTATATTCACAATGCCCATTGAAATAACAGTGAAGATAGAGACACAAGTTTAAGTCCTTGGTTTGAAAGCTTAATTACCAGTTTTGACCTCTTTGAAAATTACAGGTTTTTCCTACACTGAAATTTGACTGCCAGCTGGAGGTAGCCTAGGAAGGAGACAGAAGTAGGGAATGATAATAAAATGGAGGTGTACAGCTTCACAAGACATCAACTGAAATCTCATAAGATTTCACAGAAGCTGTGTAATTTCATGAATCACATTGGAAAGATGAGTCATCTGAACAAACAGTAAAGTTCTGTGACTTAATGATGTGGCGTAGAAATAACAAAGAGATATGAGAGGATGAGGAAATTGTTTAACATTTAAAAAAACCCTAACACCTTGAGAAGTTTATAGTATATATGCATCTTATGATAAGCAGCTAGTATCTTAATGAGGTGCTCTTTACCAGAAGTGAAGTCAGGAGGTCGAGTCCTCCTTGCTATCGTGCATGCTTTTATTTGTCAATCCAGTAGAATTGTATGCCAGTGAAATACAGTTAAGAATAGTTACTGATTTTCATCTATGAAAAGTAGTATCTAGTCTCTCTAAATAAATTTTACACAGTATCTTAAGTTTAGTAGAGTATTTCTACTTAACAACTTTGAACTTTGAACAAGGAGGCATCTTTTAGATCATAGGCATGGATTATATCAGTGCTGTTGATGCAGAGAAATGAAGATGTTGCTGTACTCGGAGTATCCTTTGGTTTTGCATGGTTTCTGCATTTTTTCAGAGGAAGAAAGTCTATAGGTGCTGCAGGCAGGCTTAGCCTAAGTACAGGGTTAAACTAGTGGGTAAGTGACAGGTTTAAATGAGAGTGTAGATATTTACATTGAAATTTGGCATTTTGGTTACTGTTTAGTGGTTATGTTTGATTGCACTGGTTTTTTAAAGGTAGTTCAGAGTGTGAGAACCATGTTCCTTCTAAAATGCGTTGAGTTGCACATTTTAAAGTTACTTGCTTAGAGACACTCAAATTCTGATTATTCATTGATGCTTTCTGTGTTCAGCACTTCTGGGTTTTTTTATTTGGATTATAATTCCTGTTTGTAATTTTGCTTTCTTTCATATAAGGGCATGTTAGAACTTAATTCTGTTTAAAAGTTCCAAAGTAAATTTTTTTTTTTTTTTTTTTTTTACTTCTTTGGAAAGCATTCAAAGATCTAATGCTTACTTTACTGCTTTTTTTCACAATAATATCTTCTCCAGTTTGCATTTTCTTCCTCAAGCATAAATACAGTCTTATACAAACTTTCACTCTGCTACAGATAAAATCTTATTTTTCTGCATGTGAAACACTGTTTTTCACTGATTCTGCTGTAGACCTTATGTTCATAAACTTTTTGTCCTTAACATGCTCTTAATAATGAGCTCTTCATTAGCCTCTTTGTAATATATAACACCAACACTGATGATTCTGCATCTGCTGACTTCAAGTTGGCTGTTGTTTTTATACTGTAGAATCACATGAATAAATGGAAAGGAGATAATCCAGAGGGACAGGAGCTCACAGAACTGCTTCCTGTTTTGAGAATGATAGAGAGTTTTAGGAAGGAGTTTTTTATTAACTAACTCCCATTTTAATTTTTAATTTTAAGCTGTAAATAAAATACGTAAACAGTGTTTCTTTTCCAAACAAAATTTTTTGTTACCTGGTAACACTGAGTGTGCTGTTGGTTTGCAACCTAGAGAGTTAGTTAAAATATTATGACTGAAGATCGAAAACAGTAAGTATGCTGCGATCTGTGCAGTCCTTCATGTTCCACATCTCATGTGGTCTTAAAGCTTGTGTGTAGTCTTAAAACTTGGGTAAAGTTCCTTGAACTGTGCAACCTGAAAATGGAAAAGTAAATACTCCTTGTTATCTATGTAATACCAACAAGATCATGCAGAATTTCTGATGCCTCTGTCTGTGTGTTGTGGTAGTTAGACACAGATCTGGTTTTCTTTGTAAGTGAAATTAGTTCAGCAATGACTGATGAAACTTATGTAGTAAGTTACTTGGCAATATAGCAAGCAACATTTCACCACAGGAAAAGATTTGAGTTTGGTTGGTACCACATAACAGGCCCTGTTCTAAAACCCTTCCAATAAACAGGGTTAGAAGTAGCTCTTACATGCTGGAATAAACCACATGGTTGGCTTAGAGTATAGCTCTTTGATTTCCTGTTTCTGAGATTTGCTTATGTTTTTGTGTGTGTGTGTCTTTGTGTGTGTTTTTTTTTTGTTTTGTTTTTTTTTTTTTTTCCTCTGTGTGTGTTGATGTGGTTGTTTTTTATTTGCTTGCTAGTTTGTTTTTAACTTGCAGCCAAGTGGTTCTACTGAGCTTCCCAAGTATCCAAATCTGAGTGGCTCACCTTTTCACCTCACATTTAAAAAAAATGAATAACCCGAGTTTATAATTTCAGATTCGCACATAGTTTCTTAGAATTTCAAAATTGTGCCATTAAAGAAGCGTGTCGCTTAGTATGTCGATTAAGCTAATAGTAGAAGTTCGAACATGTGAATCTGTTCCTGCTTATCAGGGCAACATTACTGTGTGTTTGTATTTTTATGGTAAACAGTATCACCCTTTTATGCTGGAGTGTACAAATTCAGTGTTTTACTAAAATTTTATCTGACGGTTGCAAAGTTACAACATTTATGATATAACCAGCAATTCAGACAAAGTAAATACTTTTCTGAAGCCTGAAAGTACACCTGAGACAGCAATGTATGCTTCATTTAATTTAGTTTTTATCATAATTGAATAAGGGGGTGATATTTCTTTACTTTCTGAAGTTACTTTTAGTATGAAACTTGAAACATTCAATTGCATGATCTACAAATTTATAATGTTGCTTGGTCTTTGGTTTGGTGTTTGATTTGTTTGTTTTAACAGCAGTATCTCTCAGGATCTGAACTAAACTTTTAGTCCAGTTCTATGAGTTTTGTGCAGAACTCAATTTTTTGGTGTCAATATTGCCCAGAAATCTTTATCATAATATCAAAATATTATCAGGGCCTATGTAAAAATAGTGACATTTCTTCTGCTTTCTTTTAGTTTTCAGAAAGAGACAAACAACAAAATGAACAATCCAGCTATTAAAAGAATAACAAATGAAATTATCAAATCACCTGAGGATAAACGAGAATATCGTGGACTGGAATTGGCAAATGGCATTAAAGCTCTTCTCATTAGTGACCCCACCACAGATAAATCTTCAGCAGCACTTGATGTACACATAGGTATTTAATGCATGCTGTGTTCATTATGTCATTAATAAAATTGCTTCAAGTTTTGGTATCTTAATTGCAAATAAACTGGCAGGCATGGTATCCAGTTGGCAGCTTTGCCTTTTATTGTCATTTAGAGTTTGTTGAGTTTTTTGACACATAAAGTTGAAAATTATTAGAGTTAATTAAATACTCTTACTGTACTCTCTGTTTACTCAAGTGTAGTTCAATCAGTAGAAAGATTTCTTTTAACCATTAAGTTTCGTGTTATGAAAGATCTTTTGTAAGCCAAAAAGGGGTGGGTGTGAGTGCAGTTATTTCAGACAGCTCCATCTGTTATGTCAGACTTTTTTTTTTTTTTTTCTTTCATGTTAAATTGTTGATGTGTAGAGGTGAGAAAATGCTGTAGTGCTGGAAGAGCTGGAAAGGCACTCCCTAACTCCAGTGATGCTTAGGTGTGCAAATAGAAACACTGGAAATAGAAGGGGAAGGCAGTTACTTTGATTCTTTGGAACAATGGAAGCCTTTCTTAGATCTGAGGTATTTCTCAAGCTTGTGTAGTTTCTCAGTTGCTTGGAAAGTATCATGTGTGCACACATTATGTAAGGGTCCTCTTGCTGTGCTGTAGTTGGGAACTCTGGCTGCTGTTGGTGTTTGGACAGAAATAGTAGAGCAGCTTTGAAAATTTCTGACCTTTTTTATTATGGAGATAGCTGTCACAAGTCATTATCTCACTCAGAGGATGCCAAATGTGGTTTTGTTAGGTACTATGACAGTAATAGCCAACTGCAGCATCCCGTTCCTGCACATGTACTGAAGGAGATGTATCTGTTGCCTTCATTTCTCCTATTGCGCATCACTGCATACTCCAAAGCAGGTCACTCTAACTTCCACATTTCTGACTTCCATTCTTGCACATCATTTTTGTCTTCTAATCCATCTGCCTTCGTAATTACTAGCTGGTCATCAGTAGCTGCTTGCATTCAGGCAATTATAGGTTATCAGATGTCCTATAAACCACAGGATAAATACCTCCTTAATTGTGGTTGGCAATTGCTGCCCTTTACACAGTGCAATTATTAAAGTCAAGGTATAGAAGTCAGAACACTGACCAGGTCTTTACAGATTATGAGTCATAGACTTCAACGGAAAAATTGTCTCTGTAAGGCAGTGCAGGCTGATTTGGAGAGGCAGTTTGAGCCACTAATTGGTTCAGTTACTAAGTCTTTATTTTATTTTATTTTTAAGATTGAATTTAGTTGACTGTAGCTGCACAAGTGTCTGCTTACATCTACAGAATTGGTATAATTGCCTGAGGCAGCACACTGTAATATAAAGCACTTTAAAAGACTTAACAATTTAATATTGCTTTCTGAATGGTTGCATGAAATTTTTCCTCCTGCAGGATCCTTGTCTGATCCCCCCAACATTGCTGGTCTTAGTCACTTTTGTGAGCATATGTTGTTCCTGGGAACCAAGAAGTATCCGAAAGAGAATGAGTATAGCCAATTTCTTAGTGAGCATGCCGGGAGCTCAAATGCTTTCACAAGTGGAGAACATACCAACTATTACTTTGATGTATCACATGAACATCTGGAAGGTGCACTAGACAGGTAAATAGATTTTTGTTATACGAGTGCAATTTGAAATTGTGTAAAAGTTTGTGGTGGTTTTTTTGTTGTGTTTTTTTTTTTGTTTGTTTGTTTGTTTGTTTTTGTTACGATATTAAAGAAATGTTTGAGGACACTATGTTTTGTTAAAACTGATACCAGATATTTTTCAGTACTAAAGTTTTGCTCAGTTTTTTTTCAGCTAGCAGAGTTCTTTGCTGAGGCAGTATTTTTGACGTTCAAAGCTTGTGTTTACACTGAATATTTTTGGAAATATTCGTATTTCAATCCATATGGGACACAGAAAATGATTATGAGCTTATGCATTCTGCAAATACTCTGATTGTATAATCAAATACTATGCTTCCTATAGGATCCTTATTTCATTGATAGCAAAAGAAGGATGAAGTCTAGAAATATATTAGGATGCCTTTAGTAAAGGGAGCTAACTGAAATCTCTGCCTTTTGTGGGAGGGGACAGAAACTGAAAGATGTGTAGCCTGTGAGGTAAAGAGTGTTTTGTTCCCCCCTCCCCCCTTGGATTTTCCCTTGATGTCTGACTAGACTGACTTGATTTGTGGGATTAAAAGAGTCTCTTGCAGCTAAACTTCAAAACAGTAGAAATGTTCAGTGTATTAATTATGATATAAGGTCCTTGATCATTATAGTACCTTATATGATGAATATATTGTTGTCTGCATTTATAAATAAACTGAGAAATAAAATTTGTGAATCAGTGTCAGAACTGTTACATAATTTATAACTTTTGCATTGCAGAAATAATATATTAGTGTGTTTACAGGAGGTACATAAACTTCATAGTTTTCTGTTACCATTTATGTACAGTACTCTTTAATTTCAATTTTTCTGTTTAGATTTGCCCAGTTTTTCCTGTGCCCTTTGTTTGATGAAAGCTGCAAAGACAGGGAAGTGAATGCTGTTGATTCTGAGCATGAGAAGAATCTGATGAATGATGCCTGGAGGTTGTTTCAATTAGAGAAGGCTACTGGAAATCCCAATCATCCCTTCAGTAAATTTGGAACAGGTTTGTCAGAATATAATTATCCATCCATTGGAGTTCTGTGTAACACACAGTAGCATTGTTTATATAAAATTGTTAAAGACAGACTGAAACAATTGCCTTTTTCACCCTTTCTATACAAGTTTATTATGGTGCTTTGTCATATTTTCCACATCATAGACCAAACAGAGCTAGACAAAAACAAAAGAAACAGAGTGCTCCAAGACTTGTAGTACAGTGATGAAGCATCCTTTATGATTCTGATAATTACTGTAGTGAATGCTGTTTTCCTGTTACTGGATTTGTCATAATTTGGTACTATTAAGTCTTTGTGCATAACAAAGTGAATGAACTGTGTTTAAATTGTTGTTAGTCACATGCTCTCTTTGCTAGCTAGCATTGCATTAGGACCACATGACAGTGGCTAGGTCAAATTGGAAAGATGAGCAAGTTAACGTGAAAATTACTGGTAAGAATATAAAACTCAAAATCTTAAGCACAGAACACAACAGTAGTAGATGGATAGATAAAAAGCTCTTGGACAAATCCTAATCTTATGGTTGTAGGGTTTTTTCTGGCTTTATTATTCACAGAATGCTTAGTAGCAACTTAAACACCCCAAAACCTCAATTTAATAATCATCAAAGTAAGATGCTGTATTTATAGTCAAAACCACAAAAGTTTGATGCTTTGGCAGAAGTTTCCTTTTTTTTTTTTTTTCAATAGAAATTATTTTCGATGTGAGTTTGGTTTTGAAACTATTGATGTGACAGGGCTATTAATTCATGCAGTGCACTGTTTGATCCTTGAGCATGAATGCATTTTGTAGCTGGGTCAGTCTGCTGGATGAGTAGTTGATGAAAATATTTGGTACAGTAGGATGATGAAAGGGCAGATAATGGGCTTAAAGAGTTAGTTTCTTCCTCTGTCTCAAGAAAGAGTATTTTTGCACCTGTTGATGGAGGTCATAGTTGAGGAGCTGGTAGCCAGCTGCTACAAGAGCATGTTTGCTCTGTTACGAAGAAAGACAGGCTGTCTGATATGGGGAGACTGTAACTACGTTCTCCGAACAGGTACATTTGAAAATTTGGGCAGGCAAGCATCTGAAGTACATTCTGTAATCTCTGCTACTGAAGAGATTATTTAATTTTTCTATAGCACTCAGAAATTGTAAGTGAAAGTTGCAGAAATGTTCTTCTGCAATTAAAGATTTTATAGCTGACACAAGTGAAATGTTTTCATGGGGGAATACCTGAAATGTGCTCAAATTCAATAGCATACTCGCCTCTTCTTACATGAGGCTCCAATTCTGAAATTTAATTATAGCATGTAGCCTTCCTGTAGATCTAACTTTGCAGATGTAGAGCCCGGCTTTGATGTTTTTTATTTACTTAGAGGTGACAGCTGTGGTAGGGTTTTCATGACAACTGCAGTTGGCATCTTTCTTACTGTTCCCTTTTGACCAGCTGAAATGTTGTTAGTCCAGCAGAATACAGGAATGACTTCATTTGATGCTTCAGGTCACTCTTCATCACAGCCTGTTTTCCAGCAGACCTATTACTTTTTGTCTGTCCAGAGAAACTAATTCACCTTAATCTTCCAATTTTCTTGTTAGGATGTGCATTTTGTCCCCACATAGCCTTCATCCATCTCCCTGACTTGATGTCTGTGATGGTAATTCTCTGTCAGTACCTTCACCAATGTCAAGTACTTTCCCACATACTTTAGCATTGTCTAGAGTCCATTTCCTTACATCTGCAAGACTCTTGCCTCTTAATGTGCTCCAGTATTGTAACAATGCAGTTTCTGAGCTTAAAGCTTTGGCTTTATTTTGTTGTATTTTATTCTGTTTTATTTTAACCTATGTGTTGATTCTGTGGGAAAGAAAGCCCACATTTCATTTGTCTGCAGATAGTGAGGAGTACAGACAAAAATATTTCAAACATAATACCCTAATTATGCTTTTTAGGTGTAATTAAGAATCCTTGCTTTTTCCTCATGTGAAGTTTGAAAATTAAACCAATATATTGTTTCAGGCACTCTCTTCATGATGATTTGTTGACTGTTGCAATTCTAATTGGACTTGTATCTTATCACCATACATCTGGGCAATATGCTTGTCATGTATTATTTATATTGCTCATTTCGCCTCATTGATTTTTATTCACTTACGTCTGTGATTGTAGGATTTATGCACTGGGCATATATGCATGGCAGGCATGCTCGCTCTCTTCTCTCTTTCTTGCTGTTTTTTTCCTATATGTGTATAAGTCAACTTTTCTGCTACATTTTCTTGCCTTATTCTTCCTCTGCATCCTTTGCTGTCTTCTGTATCTAGTCTGGTTGTGGCTTAAGGGAGTTACTGATCACAGAGTTAATGGATAGTGTATTTGCACATGTGATCTGTAGATTCTGTTGACCATTTTGTGTGCCCATGTAGCAGTGACAAGTGGAGTTGATTAAAATCCAGTGTTCTCTTTGTAGATTCTGATTTTCTTCTTACCTTTACTAAACATGAGTTCTGCTTTGATTATAAATGTGGAGTGTGTCCTTAGAATAAATCATTGAAATCTTGATATTGATGTAAAAGTTGCACTAATTAACAGGAGGATAATTTAATTGAGAAAGCTTGGTATTTCCTGCTTTTGGGCTTATTCAGGAAGAGTTGTAGTTTTCTTCCTTTCTAGTCCTATTCCCCTACTGCAGCAACAGCTCAGCTGTTTTTGAAGCAGAAGCTGAACAGTCAGAATTTACAAATCATGTTTGTAAATTAGTAATTATATATTTAACATTAGTCTATAACTTGTGTCACACAATGCTACAAGTAATTTCACACAGTGAAATCATTCTATGATAGGAGTGTGTCTCTTTGGAGCAAAAGCCTGCTGCAAATGTGCTAAAGAAAAAACGTCTGAGTTATAGCCTGGGCTTACTTGCTTTGAAGTAACCCATTTAAATTAAAATGATTAATTTGGGAGACTAAACTATCCTTAGTTCTTCTGGAATGTGCAGATTGAGAGTGGAAGTATTTATTGTTCCTGATATGCTGAGACAGCACTTACCCAGTTTACTTATTGTACATGGTTTGTTGTTATTTGTTTGTTTTTCAAATTATTATCCATCTGGAGGAAAGCAGACTTGCTAATTTATATTTTTCATTTTTAAATTCATAAACATCAAATGTAGTTAACTTCTTTTTAAATTACAGGGAACAAACTCACTCTTGAAACTAGACCAACCAAAGAAGGAATAGATGTAAGACAAGAGCTATTGAAGTTCCATTCTACTTATTATTCATCAAATTTAATGGCTATTTGTGTCTTAGGAAGAGGTGAGTTTTATTCTGCTTGTTGAATAAGACTTTATGTGTATTTTTGTTTGAAGGAAATATCAGCGAATGTAAGTGTTGGAAAATCTACAGAGGGGAAAAATATAAAACTTGTACAGGCTAACCAAACGTAATTTATGTTTAGTGAAGTAACTTGCAGTGTATGAATTTTCATCTTTATAAGCTTACAGGAGAAAACATAAACTGTAAATTTTTAATCTATTATCAAGTCACCAGTTCCTGTCATTGTATGTTTGTCTTCTGAAGACTGGCACCTGTCTGGTTTCCAATGTTGAGAGGGCTTTCGATACTGTTTTTATATTTTAGACTTATATTTCCACTACAAAAATTTCTGTATTATCAAAGGATAAACCTGAGCTAACACTTGGCTAAAAAGGCTTTACTTCAGTTTACTTTTTACAGTTGCTCGAAGAAGTGGTAAATGCTCCATCCCTGGCAGTGTTCAAGGCCAGGTTGGACAGGGCCTTGGGCAGTATGGTCTAGTGTGAGGCATACCTGCTCATGGCACGGGGGTTGGAACTAGATGCTCCTAAGGTCCTTTCCAGCCCAAGCCATTCTATGATTCTACTTCTGAATTAGCTTAACAGAGGTTCCAACTGCTTAAAATCTTCCCCAGTCGAGTTGATATTTTACATAGGTTTGCCAAAAGCTTAATAAGTGTTGAAAAGTGTTTGCTTTTTGAAAATATACTGGCAGACTGGTATTTGCATGGTGGTTTATAATAATGCTTGGCTGATGAGTGTGAATGGAATAAAATTCATTAGCAAAGTGAAATCTTCCTTTGCTACTCTGTTTACAGAATGCTGAGTATGAAGCTGATTAACAAAAGTACCTGTTTAATTTCAATCATAGCATATACCTCAGTCATTTTTTATTGTAGATTTTTGAGGTGGGCAGACGCAGTGAGGATTGTGTTTCTTAACTGAATCCAAGTTTTGTGCATACTCACTACAAATCAGTTCCAGGCTCCTTAATTCCTTTCAAATCTGTTTATTATTGCATCTCACCTAACATCTGTAATACCTAACAACTGTAACATCACACATTGATTATACTGTGGTGAAGGGTTTTATTCACTGTTGCAAGCTGAAAAGGAAAACGTACTAGATGTATTTTTTATTTTTTTTTGAAGGTGGGGTATCAGACTTGTTGCTGGTAGGTATGTAGGCAATACCAATAGGGCATAATGTATGCCATGTGTGAAAAAGCCTTTTGGTAGCAGTGGAAATCTTCTGCAAGTAAACACTGCAATACTGATGAAGATAGTTTGTAAATATTTTTCAGTATAGTGAATTTATTTTTATTGCTATTTAAAAGAGTGCTTCCCCCTTCTCAGTTTTTTCTTGTTTATTTTATCTGAGCAAAATAAAAAAGTTTCTATTAAAATATTTATTAATTGAAGGTAAGTAGGTAGTGATCAGAGTTTAAAATAATTGAACGAAAATTCTCTTCCTCATTTAGCAGTTCTGTTTTGAAGGTTTCAAGGCATCTTTTTTTCAACTAGTTGTTTACTGGACAGGCAGTATTCCAGGACAGACAAGATTTGCATTTCAGATGTCAATAAAATGTAAAAAATAGTCTTAAAATCTGTTCCTTTCAAACATTTCTGTAGTTTGCACATATGTATTTTTTTAGTGCAAAATACGAAAATTATTCTCATTAAATTCTTGAATTTGAGTGGTTTTACTAGTCATGTTTCGCAGTCAAATTCTTTCAGTTTGTGTTGTTCTAGTAATTAGTTTATTATCTAGAAAAAATAGAGCCTTTGAAACAATCTTTGGGACTTTTCCTTTCAATCTCATAAAATAATTTTTTGAAAGGTAACTTGGGTTATTTGTTTGCCTGTATACAAAATGCTGTATAACTACCCATATTTGTTGTATCTAAGTGGTTGTTACTGTAATAGTGAAGTGATATTTGGACAAAAATTTTATGTTATTTTCCCTGAGAAGACACTGTTATTTTTTCAAGCAAGATAATTATCCAATTACTTTCTGGAAGGCTTTATATTCATGACTGCTTTGGCTATTTGAGGGCTTGCCTCTAGCATCAAATTTGAAAATTTACAAGTTTTTAAAGATTATTTTCAGGGAGCTTCAACCACAAAAGCAAACTGTAGCAAACAAATCTCATTAGCATAATTACATAAATTCTTTGCTGAAATATGTTGCTATCAATGTAGCAGTACTGCTGATTAATACAAAGTTAGAAATCCTGTAACAAAAATAGGTTGAGGTGCGCACTGCAAGTCCCCCATGGTCTATCTCTCCCCACCTTTACAGTAAAGAACTTCCTCCTTATATCTAATCTAAACTTCCCCTGTTTAAGTTTGAACCCATTACCCTTTGTCCTGTCACTACAGTCCCTAATGAAGACTCCCTCTTCAACATCTGCATAGCCTCCCTTCAGATACTGGAAGGCTGCTATGAGGTCTCCAGGCAGCCTTCTCTTCTCCAGGCAGCCTTCTCTTCTCCAGGCAGCCTTCTCTTCTCCAGGCAGCCTTCTCTTCTCCAGGCAGCCTTCTCTT